>PVJL010004095.1:0-139275 GCA_004026885.1 Lyroderma lyra
GTATTTCCTCATGGGAGAAGTGTCTGTTTAGTTCTTCTGCCCACTTTTTAATTGGGTTGTTTGTTTTTTTGTTGTTAAGTCTTATTAGTTCTTTATATATTTTAGATATTAGACCCTTATCTGATGCGTTATTGGCAAATATTTTCTCCCATTCAGTTGGCTGTCTCTTTGCCTTGTTGATGGTTTCTTTTGCTGTGCAAAAGCTTTTTAGTTTAATATAATCCCATTCATTTATTTTTGCTTTTACTTCCCTTGCCTTTGAGGACTCAAGGAAGACTTCATGAATTTGTCAGTTTTTTAAATCTGTTAGTAGTTGCTTTGTAAATTTTGGTGCTTTCTGATTGGGGGCATATATATTAATTAGTGTCATGTCTTCTTGTTGTATTGTCCCTTTTGTCATTAAAAAATGTTCATCTTTGTCTCTTATTACCTTTTGTATCCTGAAATCTGTTTCATTGTATATCAGTATGGCAACTCCTGCTTTTCTTTGAATGCCATTTGCTTGAAGTACTGTTTTCCACCCTTTCCCTTTGAGTCTATGTTTGTCCTTGTAGTGAGGCGTATCTCTTGGAGACAGCATATAGATGGGTTTTGTGTTTTAATCCAGTGTGCTACTCTGTGCCTTTTTATTGGTGAGTTCAGTCCATTTACATTTAGAGTGATGATTTATTCCTCCTTCATATCTAAAAAATAACTTTGCTTGATAAATTCGTCTTGGTTGGAAGTTTCTCTCTTTTAATACTTTTAATATTTGATTTCACTCTGTCCTGGCTTGTAGGGTTTGTGTTTCTGAGAAGTCTGATGATAGCCTGATGGGCTTTCCTTTAAATGATTTGTTATTGATTTTGTTTTTCCCCTGGCTGCTCTAAAGGTTCTGTCCTTGTTTTAATTTTTTACATCTTCAGTATAACGTGCCTTGGAAAAAGTCTGCTAAAGTACAAGTGGCTAGGGTCCTGTTTTGTATCATTTAGATCATATATTTCCAAATCTATACTATCTTTTTCTGGAACTTTTTTATTTTCCTTTTGAGTAGGTTTGAACCCTATGGTGCTCATTGTATTTGATGTGCTTCTTTTTCTGGAAATGAAGACTCTTTCCTTGACAGATATGAAGAGGGCTTTCTTTCACAACTGCAGCTTCTTACAATATTTTCTCTTCTGTATTCTCAGTCAGGGAGCTTTCTTGGAAGCTATGTTTCTCTTCTTTGACCCAGTCTTCTCAGTCTTGATGTGTCTCCTCTTTGGGAAAATGTGGTTGGTGATAGCTTTCTATGCCTCTAAGATCAGTGCAGGCAGAAGCTGTTGCTCCAAAGTTTTGCAGTTTCCCTGAGCCCTCTAGCCAATTTGTTGAGAAGGGTATAAGTTTGTTTGTCTAAAGCAGACACTTGGTGTAGTTGAGGGGATGAGCTTTGGGAGAAAGTTAAGGGAAGCACCCAGGCTCAGTATCTATAGTTTCTGCCTGAGGATGAGGGCAGTGCAGTTTATAGCTGCTTTGAAAAACAGTGCAACAGAGGAACTTACTTTCTTCTCCTGAGTGCTGGATCTTCCATAACACAGCCTGTTTGTCAGGGGTGCCTGAGTAGGCCAGGCGCATGCTGAGAGCTCTGCCTTTCTCTTTTCTCCTGAGCCCTCATTTCACCCAGGATCATGTTTTATTCTGGTCAGCATTTCCCCGGCAGCAGCTCTCATTTTCAAAGTCATCCAGAGCTGAAGGTGGTTGAGCCTTCACTGCCATGCCATATTATAACTGGGGCCCTATTCTCACCCAGGGAAGTTTAGAACCTTTGTTCAGCCTCAAACCCACTCACAGCAGGGCCCCGGTGTGCTGCTGGTGGTTTTGGGTTTTAACTTGCCCACCATCTCACAGCCTCCACTCTTCTTGGCTCTCTTGGCCTCCAGCTCACCAGGGAACATCTTCAACCTGTGTCTTCACATCCCCACCTCTTCTTTCTGCTGGCCCTGGGTTGTGTTCTACAGCCATGTCTCCACTCTGAGACGTTCTCTACTCTCCCATTCACCCCTGTTTCTCTGACCTTCAGGTGTTTTCTTGTGATGTGTGGATCTCTCAGCTGAGGCTGTGCCACCAGCGTTTCTCTGTTGGATCCCAGATGTTCAATTGTATTTTCCAGAGTTTTAAAAGCTCTCCTGTCATATTGCTATGTTAAGTTCCTCCCCTAAAGATGCATTTTAGAGACAGCAGATAAGAGAATGCATTGTATATGAAGTCCCTTGCATTTATCTTAGGAATGGAAGATAAACTGGTGCAGAAGAAATAGATTAAAGAGGTTAGATGGAAGCCAATAGTATGAAATCTTCCAAGAAGCTTGGATCTTGAGTGTAAAAGAAAATATGTGATGTGGTTAGTGGATAGCACAGAATGATAAGGTGGCATCTGTAGGATGAAGAAGAATTGACAATAGTGTAAGTTTAGCAAAGGAGCATGTACAACAAAAGAAAGTAAAACTATAATAGGAAAAAGGATAAACATTTAAGAAAGTTCTTAGAAAGTGAGAGAGGAGCACAGGGACTCATCTAAGTAACTCATAGAATGGTTACTGAAGGGTCACAGAAATGATTAAGCATGCTTGTCTGGTTTCCATGGTCTTAAAAATTAAAAGCAATAAATAAAAGCTGAAATTGTTGCCTCTAAAGGAAAGTTGTCCTGATTTTTAAGGAAAATTATAGTGTTTACTAAATATTGACCAAGCATCAGGCTAACCTAAGTGGCAGGTATGAAACAATTAAAAGCCAGATTTTTCTCCTTTGGAGGACAAAGTTATTTAAACAGATCCATTAAAAAAATAATAACAACAATAAGATGATGTTAGGGAGCAGCAAAAAAAAAAAAAAAACATAAAGATTAGAAATAAACAGACTTTTTAAATTGTTTTTTTTAAATACATATATACACACATACATTTAGCTGTTCCATGACAGATACTCCCATAGGAGAAATAGCTTTGAGTTATTAAATACAAAATGTAATGTAATTTGTCTTTTTTAGTGTTAAGAATGTAGTTCCATGTGTGGTCAATTTTACAAATATTTCTTACAAAATTATTAGGAATTTAACATCCTGATGGTTAAACTTTAATTCTTTGCTAACCACAAGACTTTTTTTTTAATGATTTATTTTCCAATAACTATATCAACCTAGAAACTACCATTTTCTAAAGAAGTCACAAATTACCAGCAATTGGGCAAAATCCAGCTTGGGCTCTGTCAGCAGATGCAAACTTTTTAAACAGTTTTGATTTGTTGACAGTCAATATATAAAAATATTATAAATAAATAATGAAACAGCTTATCCTACAAAAATAGAAAATGTGGTAACAATGGACATATATTACATGTCAAAATTGACTGGGGCTGAAAATTCATCTTTCCCTTTAGAGCAGGCTGACACATTCAGGAAGGCCACAATCCCCATGATATTTTATTTTTCTTCAAACTGATCCTACTTTAGACACTTATAGCCATTTCATTTTGTGACTTCTAAAAAAGTAAGTGCCATATAGATACCAATTTGCTTTACATAAATTAGTTAATCATTACAGTTATAAATTGGATTAAATCAGACTATTATATTTCAAAGATTCAGAAACTACTAAGAGAAGTTAAGAAAGTAAATATTTATGAAAGTTTCTGGTAATTAGTAGGAAATCTGGGTTTCCCAATATATCAATAGGACTTGCATATGATTACCATATTTTTAGGGTTGGCAGATCATAACCACTGAATATGGGGAGTATATTTTTTCACACATTAATGATATTTTAATTACTATATCCAAAATGTCATTTTAGGTATTTATTCAAGATATTTTAGACTAGCAGTGACATTAAGCAGTCTCTAGGAAAAGAATTAAAACTTGTCCTGAGCCATGCAACTAGTACTTGGCAGAGGGTAACTTTACAAATAAAGAATATTAAAAAATAACTGCACATTATAACATCCTCATTCCCTGTTATCATGTTTTAAATCAATCTGAGAAGAAGCAGTCCTTGGAATATGTGGTACAAACATAGAATGGAAAAATAATTTCTAATCATTATGACTTCTTAGAATTCAAATCCTCTTTGCATATTTTAAACCACAGAATTACCATATCATGGAGGAACAAGGTTTAAATAGCCCTGTGATAACCTGTCTCAGATCTCCCACTGCCTGGACTTCTTGTCTTCCATTTAGGAAGGGAGGTAATATTGTATTTATTCTTTTATTATTCTATATGCCTTGCAATTTTGTAAAAGCCTAACTACATTTTTCTAAAAATATATTTTAAAAAGGTATTGTCAGTGTACCTTAATACACTTTGAAAAGTTGTTTTATCACTAACATAAGCTACTGATTTATTTCCTTTTCAGAGCTTGTGGATACCATGAGCATGTAGACAATGGCAACTACATTATGATGAAGGGCCAAGGTCTTATATTATGGGCAAGGCCATCATAATGAAGTTTGTGAAAATCCAGTACACTGCATATTTGATGTGGCCTCCTGGATCACTTTCTTCATCAGTTAATTATATGCATTAACCTAACCTAGTTGCCCTGGATACTAGAGATAATATTTATAACATGCCCAGAACAATGTGGCCTAGAGCAGGTGCTTAGTAACTGCAAATATTTCTATATTTCTTATTTATCAACATGCTAAAATTATTTTAACTCTCAGTTAACATTTGCTTATGGTCCAATTTCTTTTATCCATGGAAAATAAAATGACTAAGTGAAATTGAGGTCAACCACTGTATGTAATGTATTTATTCCAGATTTTTAAAGGCAATAATATGTTTACAATTTTATTTTAAAACACTGTTATTACAAAATGCTTCTAAAATGAATATCATATATGTCATCATCATAAGACTAAACAAAAGATTTTTAGTAGGAATGAAAAATTGATAACAAAATAAGGCAATATAAGTTTTAAAACAGATAATACTGCCTGAGTGTACACATTCTCTAAATGTGCATAGGTATGAATCACCCATAAATTTAATACTGTTTGAGTAAAATAAAACATTGCCTTTTAAAAATAAATAATTGAACATTTCTATAGCTACAGAGTAAAACACTGTTATATATGAAAAATGCATTTGAATAACTTTATTTCACTTTTCAGTTATTTATTTAACCACAGGAAAGGTTGAGTTGATATGTGGTCAAGAAACCTCATGGACTTATGTATAGTAAGAGCATTGCAGACCGAGCAGGAAAGGTTCCTAGAAATCGAGTTTCCTTAGTCAAGTCTCTATTTTGCAAGATACGGGGAATGAGGTGTGCTGATATCCAATGACTTACCCAAGCCTTCAGGAGCCAGCCCCAGATCGAGCTCGCACTAACAGGTCTCCTTGTTTATACTCAGGACAGTAATATTTCCACCTATTACTTCTCCTTATGTTTTGGCTCACCTGAAATCTGATTTAAAAATTAGTTCATCTTGTAGTTTGCATTTCTGATAAACATTTTCCACAAGATTTAAGAAGGTTTGTAAATAGTACGGCTGAATAGATTATACTTTTTTAAACAATGTGTCTTCATGTCTGGAATAGTATCTGATGTGTGATAGCAAAAAGACCTTGAATGAGTGAGTAAGTTAATAAATAAATTAACCATTTATACATAGGCCTAATAAATTTACTATACCAGAAAGTGATTTCTACATTTTAGAAACCAAGAATTTATATTGTGTTCTGTTCCTGTTAATATTAATAAAATGTCTCCATATAAAGAACTTCTTATGTTCATATTCATGTGTTTCTTAAGGAATTTTTATCAATCTTCATTTCCCTTTTCTAATTATCTGGAACAAAGGTAAATTAATACATAAATAATGAAGGAATATGTGATGTTAAAGAGAGTAAAACTATTAGTAATTTACTAGATTCCTATTTTACAGGACTAAGTAAACATGAAGTTCTTCATTTTCACCTGCCTTTTGGCTGTTGCTCTTGCAAAGCATGTAAGTATAATGAGATGTTTATGAGTATCTATTTTTGTTTAATTTAAGAAGAGTGAATCATTTTATGCAGATGATGGCAGGGATAGGCAGAGAAAAATGGAAAGTAAGTGTGTGATCTTTAAAACCTATAATCAAATGTAGTATTGGTCTTCTTTTGTATAATATATCAAGGTGGACAAACTTCTTTTTATACATTATTTTCCTTGTAGGTTTGGGGAGATTTTAGTTATGAGTTAAAAGGCATACACTTGTACCTATATCTGTTTGAATTTACTGAGGAACTATTTTTCTTTAAGAACCACTTCCTAAAAGTAAGAAATATGTAACCATGTATAACCTATATCTGTGTCATAAAAAAACATATACAAGTCATAACAAGGATACCTTTGAAAAGTGCAGAAAAGCCACAGATAAAATATAGATTCCAAAACCATTTCTCAAGCAAGTGTCAAAATTTCACTACTTTCTATTACAGTAGTTCAGACTCCAGGATGTTAATACAGAAAACAAGAATGTGTTGAAAAGTAGTAACTTTAAAAATTTATTTCCAAATAACCTAATGCAAAGTCATTCTTAACTTCACAAAGTATCATACTCTTCTAGTGAGAATTACAATGTTGGTACACAAAATGATAAGACTGGACTAGATGCCTTGTGTGAAAGGCTTTGAAACCACCTACAAGTAACCTATAACCTTCCTCAGGAATGATAGGTTTTGTCCTTATCTTTGAAACTTCACCTCCAGTCCCTTTTCCATACTCAATATTTCATTCCCCATAAGTGCACCATATCTCTATGGTGATCAGAGTTCTTCACTTCCTCTTCATTTCCATATTTCACACATAAATCTTGAAAGTTTTTGTTATTTCTTAAATGCAAAGCCAGTTCAAGAGCATAGCTAGGGTAAGAATTCCTGTTAGGTAAATGGAAATAATAATAATAATTAATAATAATAATAATAATAATAATAATAATAATAATAATAATAATGCTTTGGTGATAACTCTTGCATCAAGTTTGTTTCTTCTGCTTATAATCTTACTAGTCTTACTAGTAAGGTTAGTCTTCTCCCTTGCTCTCTAAATCAGCAATTGTCCTCATTTTTTCAGATTAATTAAATCTAGCAATAATCACAAACTAAATAAAATATAATATCATGGCATTATAGCATTTTAAGATTCTGTCTGTAGCACAGGAATACTTAAAAACTAAGAACTCAACCACTTCCTAAAAGTAATAAATAATAATAATAAGGATTTATTTGAAGTATGGAATGATTTGCTTATTAATAACATAGAAATCATTCAACTAAACTCTAAATGTTCCCAGAAACAGATTTCTAAAAGTCTCTTGCCACCAAAACAACAACAACAACAGTAACAACAAAACTCAGTGAGATAGCTTGGCATTTTAAATAAACCACAAAACTGAAAATTGTATTTCTTTCTGGTTTTTATATAGGAGATGGAGCATAGCTCTTCCAGTGAGGTAAGACACTTTAATACAAATGTAAAATTCTTTCACCTAGTAAAAACTTAATATTCCCAGAACCATTGTCTTTATAATAGTTTTGGGTTTTCTTTGTTTGGTTTTTTATCAATACATTTAGAGCTACAAAGTCTGAAATGCAACCATGAAACAATACATATGAAGTAGTAAGACACAAAATTTTACACATTCAAATTATTAAGATTAGAGTTGTGCATTTTTCTATATAAAGGTTTCTCAATATTAATATTAGCTCAGAAGTCATGACGGACATTCTATATTTTTTTGAGTACAATGACAGGAATCCATTCTATGTTTCTGCAATTAGGACTCCTGCTTTTCTGGATCCACATTAAATATTAATTTCCAAATGTCTTTTTGGTCATGGGTGCATCACAGATACTCAAAGACATCTTCAGTGTCGCTTGAGGATTTTCTTGTTTTTCTGTGATGCGTTTCATCTTTTTAAAAAATTCAAAAGACAGAGGGTAAGGTGGGGAGGGGCATGGTGAATAAAGGAGGGGGTTCAAATATGTAGTGATGGAAGGAGAACTGACTCTGGGTGGTGAACAAACAATGTAACACATAGATAATATATTACAGAATTGTATACTTGAAGCCTATATAATTTTACTAACCAATGTCACCCCAACAAATATAAATAAATAAATAAATAATAAGTTAAAAAAAGTTTTAAGCTAAAAAAGAAAACTCGAAAGAAAAAAGTACTAACAAAATAAAAGAGGAAATTGAAAATTGCACAGATGAAAGAGAAAATCTTTTCTTCTCAGAAGGTATTCGTAAAAGCTTTTGATGCAGTTATTTATAACCCAAAGCACAGTGTGGAATGAGTTTGTTGTTTGAAATATAATAAGTTAATTATATAGAGAAAATGAAACTTTGGTCAACTTTGTTCCAGAATTCAGGCAAAGACTAAATATGTTACCTACCCAATGAATAATGATTGTAGATTAATACTTTATTGATACCATGAATTCAGTTTAGGTAAATAAGTTATACTGTTTGTTTGTTTGTTTTATTTTCCTAAGGAATCTGTCAACATCTCACAGGAAGTAAGTCTTAACTTCTTAAATTACATATATGTGAACTTTTGTTTTATTTAATCAAGTTAGAAAATAAATTTATCTATTTTGTAGAAATTTCAGCAGGAAAAGAATGTGGTCATTTATCCCAATAAGGTAACGTTTAATTATTTTATTCTACCAATCTTGGAGGAGATATCTTTTTCTAGGCAACATGGGCCATTTTTTCATTCACCCAAAATAAACATTATTTTTAACTATCATCACAAAAAATGGTGATGTTTTCATTGCTTTATCAAAATACTGTGGATTAATATAAAAAGGATCTTAGGATAAGATTCATGAGCCATTTGCAAACCATATTGTTAAAGCAGCATATCTTCAAAAGAATTTGAAATAATTTCTTGTTAATGATCCATCACCTTTACTGTTCTTCTGAACAAAAATCACAAAATTGTATTTTGTGTACTATCACTGTGTGCCCAAGGATATTCTACTAAATTTCAGTAAGTGCTTTATCCTTCTTAGTTTTGTGTGTTTTCTTCTAGCAGGGTATTTATTTCACATCCTATAAGGTATATATTGATTTCAAACCTGTAGTACAATATGAAATAAAAATATTATAGTACTTTGAACCAAACTGAAATTAATCTGGATGTGAAAAACACATTCCAAGTCAATGAAATTTGAAAACCAAGATTTTTAAAGAATGAGACCAAAATTACACTTTCTTATCTTAATTTTGTAAATAATTCAATTAAAAATAAATTTCTTCATGAATCAATACACTTGATTCTAAGATTCTAGGAAAATTATAGAACTTATTTTTTAGTGGTTTTCATTCTTAAACACTCAAATACAATAATTTCTTCTTTTAAAAATTATTTTCCCATTGCAATATTTTTGAAGTTGACTCAAACATTTTTAAGTGGTTGAAAAATAGTTGAGGTTTTTATCTTAGAAACAATGTATATATCCTCTAATAACACATGTTAATTGGCCTAATGGTTTATTTTTTTCTAACAAAAATATAATGAATAATGCCTATTAAATTGAAAAAACTTTTATTTATGCATTGCTTCTATTAATTTTATATATCCTTTCATTCATTTGACAAGCATTTATTGAACAAGAATCATGTATAGAACACCACCTCTTGTTCTTGGGATACAATGATAACTACAATAATAATAATAAACAATGGTTATATGTTTACTACCAAATGGGATATGAATTACTATATAATTCATATAAAACTCATACAATAAAGATAAATTTTATTCTAATGCTTCTCTTTGTGGAAGAGGGATCTTTCCCTTTACATTTAGGAGAAAATGTTTTATAAACAATGCTGTGGAGATAATAGATCTAATTCTTTTTCTCTCCTCTTTCAGGAAATTACAAAGAAGATAATGGAAGTGGTGAGAAATTTTTATTTATTTTACAATTTTGGATTCATATTACCAATGTGTAATATTTTAATATTAATGGCATATATGGAAATATCTATACATTTCCTTTTATAATAAACTGAAAAAAAATGTTACTTTAAAATAAGAATTTTCCTCTGTCCACTTTAGTAGCATACACCTCAGTTGTTTCATATTCTCGTAAGACACTTTCATTTAAATATAAGATAGTTTTTATCTCTTTCACTTGTTTTGCAAAGATAATAACAAGTAGCTAAGAAACCTGGTTATATTGCTCTTATTTCTATAATTTTAACTTATCATACTAATGATCCTGTAGGTGATATGAGACACATCATGAAAAAATGACTATATTAAAAAATATTGCTGAGGATTTCTTCTGGTTGCCAGATTTTTATTATACTTTTTATTATTTTTCCAGGAACATTCTCGTAGCTCATCTAGTGAGGTAAGAAAACTTTTAACACCAAATAGAAATTTCATAAAGAACTAGCAGATTTCCAGCAAATTGCCTTAGACATAGTTTGTCCTCACAAAAACTCCTCAATGTTGCTTAGTTCAGTGGTTCTCAAAAGTGTTACCCTTAATCTAGCAGCATCAGCATCACCTGGACATTCTGATGCACTTTTATATTGGAGAACCTCTTGTTTAAGGGGAGTAAAAGGAACCCTGGTGTAGTAGAACTATCCAAGCAGTAGGCATTATGGGAAAAGGTATCTGGGAAAGGAGGGGGCCTGAGGTACAGCCTGAAGTCTTTCTTAGTGTCTAGAAAGCATGCTTTATTCACCTGTTAGGCTCCCAGTCTAACTGAAGAGGAGAGCCACTTATGTACAACAATTGTCTCCTCTAGAAAGAGTACACAGGAGTTAGTTACCACACACCTCACCAGGCCTACTTTGTAAATTTTTTGTTACCTGCTTACACTCTGTAGGCATTTAATATTGTATGAATAATTTGGAATTGAGAAAAATTTTGAAACATATTTTCTTTCAGTCAGAAGTTCTGACTCAGACACAGAGTGAGGGCTCTAATGATAAATATTTCAGTTTATTGAATTCCTCATAAATGATACAATATTTTATACTAGTGTCTTGGGCCCTAAATATTCAATTATTTGTCCCTTTTCTTCTAGTACAAATCTAAGGCTAAATCATTAATTTTCACTTCTATTTTCTTCCTTTAAGGAATTTGCTGACATTCCCACAGAGGTAAGCAACTTTCATTCAAATAAAATAAAATATCGCCTAAAATTAATATCATCTAAACATTTCTTTTGCACATATTTATCACAAGTGCTTTTATTTTCTTAATGGAGAATCAAACTCACTGTGCAAAAAAAAGCTGGTAAATTTATAAACAAATTATAATTTCAAGTAAACCATTATATTTTACCTTTTTCTGCTCTCCAATATTCACATAATTCATTTCATCCCTGTGAGATATTTACCCAAAAATTTATAGTAATATTTTTTAATATTTTAAAACATAATTTTTAAATTTTTCAGATAATATTTTATCGAATTTGTAAATTCAGATTTTAGGGAAAATGAGTGCTGTGCAATCACCTAACTGATTTTGAAGGAGTTACAAACCTCTGATAATTTGCTTCAAGTTTAGGTGATGTAAGTTAAGATACTAGTGTAGTTGATGACCTTTTTGTTCACTCACCTTCTTTTTGACAATGGCATTATACACAAGTATCTACAGCATAAAAGCTTTGAAGTCACACAGGAGGTCATGTTACCATCTACAGACTAGGGAAGTGTACTTTGTGCACCAGGAAAGAGCACGTGCTTTGGAGTTAGTAACTTGTATTCCAACCACAAATTCACAAATTATTACTTAATTATTAATGTCTCCAAGCTGCAGTTTCCAAAACTGAAAATGAAGATAGCTATATTAACCCTGCAGAATTATATTCGATATGTATATAAGTTATGCAAAAAATACTTTGAATACTGTAGATAGATGTTTCTTAAAAAGGTGACTATCATTGTATCACTAAAAAGAACAGAAACTCCTTGTAAAAACTTTATAACAAAAACAGCCTTTTTTTGAACACTTAAAAATGAAACTCTCCAAATAAACTTTTTTTACTATAAAGGCCATTATTATACTTCACAGAAATGCTTTCCATAGCATTCTCAGTTTGTATCACTCTTAACCTAACTACGGATTTGCTTAGTAATTATATTTAGGCAATTCAAAAGACAATTGACATTTTACATACCCATTTATTTTCAATATCTATGGAATGAAAAATGTCCTGAGAAAGGATGCAATGTGGTTTCATATTTAAGTTCTTGACAAAACTTTTTAAAAATCAGATCAAAGTCTCTGGAATTCACTAAAGTATTCATTGAGCCTAATAGAAGAAAATGGATAGATAGATGATAGATGATAGATCAAAAGATATATCAACAGATCTAGGCTTTGTGCCTGTGTGTGTGTGTGTGTGTGTGTGTGTGTACTGTCTATAAAAAATCCACCCATAAATGTCTCTTTTTTTAATGTTACATGGCTGGATACTTTCTGGACAGCCTAATATATATATATATATATTAGGGCATTACACAACCTGCTGTATACTTTAACAGATATAATACTATATGGTACTATTGCTCAGAAAGATTAAGTAATCTGAACAGGAATTTGATACTAGTGCCCTGGATCAAGAGAATTAAAGTTCAATCCTATCTGGCTCCAAAGACCATACTTCTTAAACACATGGAAACGAAATGACAGACACTTACCTTCTAATTCAAAAAATTGTCCTTTTCATTTCTTATATATCCTTTTGTGTTATTTTCACATACATATTGTTCTTGTGGACTTAATTATCTGATTATTTATTTAAGTCTTCATTTTATTATAAATCTAGACAGTTACAGTAAAATTTTTATGGCTAAATTGTTCTTTTGTTAAGTAAATTTGCCACCATTTATAAATTATCTAATTAAATAAACTTTAAATAATTTGGTTCTGCCAAAATCTGCTTTGATTCATGGAGGAGATTCAATATTGAGCTAAATTTGATAATTTCCTGTCTCCCTAGAACAAAATAAACCCATTTTATCAAAAATTGAACTTCCTCCAGTATCTTCAGGCTCTTCAAAAACCTCAGATTGTTATAAATCCATGGGATCAGATTAAGACAAGTGCTTATCTCTCTATCCCCACTGTGGTGAGTGATGCTTTTTTGTTCATTGTTATTTTGGTTTTTGTTTGTTTTTTTTGGAGGGAAGGGGTGAAAGATGAGCTCAGAATGAAGATATATAAAATAGCTAAAGACAAAATGCCCCAACAAGTTCTAACTTAGAAAGTAGACAGCCAGGGAACCACCAAAACAAAACAAAACAAAAAGAAAGTAGAGTAGAAAAATTGTGAATATAATCATGTGATTCAGAAATTAAATTTCAAACAATGCAGTCTAAACCAAGAATGTCCAACCTGTGACCCCAGACAGTTTCGAATGTGGCCCAACACAAATTCTTATAAGATTATGAGATTTTTTTGCAACCATTTTATTTAGCTCATTGGCTGTCATTAGTTTTAGTGTATTTTATGTGGCCCAAGACAATTCTTCTTCTAATGTGGCCCAGAGAAACCAAAAGATTTGACACCACTAGTCTAAACAGAGTAACAAATAGCAATAGCAATAATAGTAACAAATAAGTAATTCAATTTAAATGTAACATACATTTCATAAGTGTTTGCTCATACATTATTTTGCTTGGTTCCTCAAATAATTCTCAAATATAGGAAAAATAGAAATTATTATCTTTACATAACAAAAACATAGTAATGTAAGAAAATGTAAAGCAGTGAAGTAAATTGCCCAAGTTCTAAGTATTACTCTATTCCATTTTATTATAAAAACCAGTTGTGTCTTAAGAAACATTTTTTCTGATATGAGTAGAGTGTGGGGAATAAATAACAAAAGCGCTCTTGGATTTATTTTATTTGTTTGTTTGTTTGTTTGTTTGTTTTAGATACAGAATAGAGAACACCTCTCCACCAGTGAGGTAAGGCATTTTAATACAATTAAAATGCTAATTAGCAAGATATAGACTTATTATACACTGTACTAGATAGTTTTTGACCTAGGTTTCGGGAAATACATATACATTTACATAATATGGAAAATTGAAACTTCAGACTTCTAATTTGGAAAGGGCAGAACAAAAATGTGTACATCTAAGGACACAAGAATTAGATATGTGAGTAGATTTTATCAAAAATTTTAATACCTCCTTTTTTTAAAATACCACCCACTAATATTGCTATCACACCAGAAAACATGAGGTACACCTTAAACTTTGTAAACTGAGTGGGAGGAATACAATGTATCATTCTGGACCAAATACTCTAGTTTATGCAGATCCATACAAAATGTTATTGTCCAAATGTCTCCTTGCATATTACAAATGACTGAAGATAGTTTTACACTACCCAAGAAACAGCTTAATTTTATTCCTACTGATTACAATCTCTGAGAATAAATAAAAGTCCAAAATAATAATAATGATAATAATTTATAGGTAAGATTAGAATGTATCATTTCATTTTTCTTAAAGGAATTAGCCAGCTTCTCTCAGAAAGTAAGTGAAACAACTTATATTAATTATATTTAACAAATTAATTTTATTTTCTTATAGCTATATAATAAATATTATTTATTTTATACAAATATAAGTAGGAAAAGGATGTGGTTGTGCATAATAGCCCAATAAAATGTATTTATTTATTGGTTCATTGAAGAGCTATGTCATTCATCATTCATTTAAATAATACATATTTAGCAAGTACTACATTATTTTTTTCTTGGGGATACAAAAGCGATTAAAACAACCAATAAAAATAAATTTAATTTTACTCATTTATATGAAAGTGTTTTTTCTATATATGTAGCAAGAGAAAATTATGAATATCTGATACATTGAGAATAAAGTCTTTAATTCTTTTTGTATTTCTTTAAGGAAACTCCAAAGACTACTGATATGGTAAGATATTGTTTCTATACCACATTTTTAAAAACTATTATTAAAATATTATTAGGCCTGTTTGAAATGCTCTTCTTTAATAAAATAGAGTGATATTTTTGTTACTTAAAAATACATTTTTCTCTCTACCTCTTAACTTTGGTTCCTTCAACTGTCCTGAATTCTTTCAATTAAGTCTTTCTGTGTAAATGAGACTCTTCTACATAACTAAAATTGTATATGGTTTACAGTGTTTCTTTCTTTAAAAACAACAATGACAGATTTTTACTATTTTTTGGACTACAAGTTTTACTGCAATTTTTTTTATCTGTTATACCAATATGTTTATTATAGTATGAGAAAGGTCTTTAATTCCACAAATATTAAGGACATATGGCTAAGGATTCAATTACTGTGGTCTCCAAATTTAATTATTTTTTTTATTTTTCAAGAAATCTAGCAGTTTATCTAGTGAAAAATTATATTTTGAAAATAAAATTACTGATTTATTGAGAAACTGTGCTTTTCTGCTGTTGGCTAACTACCATAGGGAAATTAGATATTGCTAATTTTTTAACAGAGCCACATCAAAATGTCCAATGGAAATACAGAAAAACATGTAACAAATATACACAGATTCAAAATCATTTTATAGGTCTGAAATAAGCTATCTCCATAGGCAAGAGTACCTGTTTCGTCTCCTGCTTTTTGATAATGTACAACTGGATTCTGATTAATTGGAAAAACACATTTTTAACACAAGCCAATGGAAATCAGGATCCTGTAACTTGCTTTCACCATAGACTTACCCTGATTTTCTCTCATATTGTTTTGGGGGTTGAATACTGGCTTGGGTTATGAGTCTGTAAATCACAGGTACAAGAATACCTGCTGCGTTACAAAGAGCCAAGTGGATAAGCACAATGAGAAAGCATTCTGGGAAAGAATGAAGCATGGATTATAGCTCAACACCTTCCTCCTTAGTGACTTAGCAATCATGTTTACCTTTTCTCTCAAACTGTGGGCCGGAGGCCACTAATAAAAAACAACAGTCTTCCCAGAAATAACACGCAAGCTTTACCACATACCTTGGCAGGGTTGATTATTTTTTTCTTCTATTACTCACTCTGTTTTTGGCATCAGCCTATATTCTGTGAGAATTTGACATTATATAAACAATGCAGATAAAAGGAAATTTGAAATAACACCTATTTTTAGTTAAGCGCCACTGTCTTGACACAAAAAATACTCTGATAGTGAATATTTAAACTCATTTAACTTTACAGTAAACTTCTACAAAGTAACACTTCCTTAATTTGGTAGCAGTGGCTTGGACCCAAATTGTTAAAATAATTAGGCCTAGTTCTCTGCTTTAATAATATAGACAAAATTACTGATGGGTCATCCAGGAAAGGGTGATTCTCATTTTCTCTCTCTATGGAATCAACTGAAGTTTTCATGCAGTAAAGTTGTTTCCATTCAAACAAAAATATTAAATATTATCTCATAATACTTTCTTTTGTATTTATCATAGTTTATTTTTATTATTAGCAGAAAACTAAGCTGACTAAAGAAAAGAAGAATCACCTAAAACATCTGGTAAGTTTTCTACACAATCATTTATAACACTCCCAGACTTTGCTTAGATACCGCTGAACTATAATCCTCTCAACAAAAAATAACTTTATATAAATTCTAATTTTTATAAAAGTCTTAATACTTAGTAAAAACTATTACAAAAGCATTCTCTCATTGTACCAGTTGTATCATAGTCATGCATCCACCCAATCATTATTTCCTGATTACTTAAAAAACCCATTGATTTTACATTTTGTAAAAAAAAAGAAAATTATGCTAAAAGCAGATACCACTGTGTTTACAATTTTAACTTTAATCTCTGCAATAATCTATAGCCAAGTGCATGTAGATGGTTCAAAATAGAGCATGAGGAAGGGAATATTTATTCATCATAAAATAGGTGACAAGTGCTATGCAAAGTGCATGCTCTCTATTAATTCATTTACTTCTGCAAAGTAAATTACACACAGAGAGGTTAATAATTGGCTTCATGTCATAGATTCTTCTAAATCAAATCACACATTCTGTTTAAGTCTAAGGATCAGTGTTTTTTCACCAGACATCGAGAAGAAACCACAATCTGAGACGTTTACTACAGTAAATTAAAATATTATTTTCTTGCTTTCTTACACAATCCAATTTTTTCTTTTTCTTTTTGGTTTTTGTTTGTTTCTGTTGTTTTTAATATAAGCATTTGGCATTGGGGTCTGAATTATGCATAACCAACACATTTTTGAAATTTTACAGTTTATCCTATGAATGTAAATATGGAATTAATTTTATATGAATAAACTTTCCTTTAGTTAGGCCTGTTTGATATCATTTAGACTTTATACAAATAAATAAATTTTAGTTTTTTGTGTGTTCAGGGGTGCTCAGAGAGATGAGACATTGGAATAATTACTTATAATTTATTTCTAGAACAAAATTGCCCAATATTATCAGCAGTTCCCCATGCCTCAATATTTCAAGACTGCTCATCAATATCAAACAACTATGAAGCCATGGGATCGTATTAACACAAAAGCTTACCAAATTATCCCTACTCTGGTGAGTGCAATCTATTTGTAATTTCAAAAATAGAGTTATTTTTTTGTAGTCAAAGTAAGGTATAAAATGAAACAAAAAAATAAAATTTCAACAAGTTCTCAAGTAGAAACTGAATCAAAATTAAATTAAAATTTCTAAACTGGATAGTAAATTGTAAATCATATAGTGAAAATAAAATAAACAAAAATAATTATAATGATACATTGCATTTACATTGTATTTATATTTTTAAGTGTTTGCTTATAATATGTTGGATGATTCCTGTAACAATTCTTAGAAGTAGGTCAAGAAACAATATTATTTCCATTTTACAAAAGCATCTGGAATTCTAAAAAGTAGCTAGGCCACGCTGTAGTTAAAATTTGTTATTTAATTTTTTAAAATTGTGACATAGGAAGCATTATTTTTAATATGAAGAGAAAGTGAGAGAGCAGGAAATTGAACCCAGAAAACTGTCAATTTAATATAAACAATATAGAATGTAAAATCAGAAGATCTGACATAAACTTTTGATTTTGGTCAAGTCACTTCATTTCTCGGGATTCTTTTTTTTAAATATGATTTAGGTTTTTTAAATACACATGTAGAATTTAAAAATATCTTTGTCATTAAAAAGACAATAAAGATTTAGTATCTTTAGTTTAAATATGAGATACCTAAAAAATGTTTAAATATTTCCATGGAGATTTAAATATTCATAATTTGTTATTATAAACATTTAGTTAAACTATGTAATTTTTTCTTTTTTAAAGAGATACTTCTGAGATTCTTGAATTAGCTGCTTCTTGATTTGGTAAGTGCCTAGAATTTAAACAATAATTTAAATTAAATATTTATGTGAAGAATGTAACTTTAATATTGTTAGGTAATGTAATTTCAATTTTAATGGAATCATATTTTTAAAAATATTTTAAAGATTTTAAATTCTGCTTCTATCCTTTTTATTTCCAAATATAAGGTATCTGTAATTTTCATGTGTTTTATATATGTTTGGAAAATAAATTATAAGAAATTTTCTCTTATACCTTCAATCAGAAGCAATAGCTTTGGGTGGAAATTGTCATGAGCATAATGTTCACAGAGATATTTACCTGTCACATTTAAATTGAAACAAAAAATTGAAACTCGGTATTTCAATTTCAGCAAAGATATCTACAGTAATATCAAGAGAGTTTCCTACACAAGTCAAGCTATTTTTGAACAAATTCCTGCATCATTTCATCTGGCAAATCATCATTTTTTAAAAAATAAACAAGACCTCCTTTTCTAGTTTTCCTAGTTTGTCTCTTTGGCATTTTAATCAATGCTATAAAGCCATTAAAGAGATCCAAGGAAATAGATGCACATCAATGTTGCTTTTTGTCACCTTTTATTTTATTTTTTATACTGCCTTTGCAGTATATAGGTTTCTCTTATCTTAAGATTCATCTCACTCAATCTGTTTTCTGGTTCTTTTTATATGTTCTGCAACAGGACAAAGTAGATTTCTGGCAAAAGAATAATAACAGTAATAATAATAATTTATTGTGGTTTTATCATGTGCTTTCATGATTTTAAGCCCCTTGCCTAAAATAACTAATCTCATTCTCACCAAAAACCTATGAGGTAGTTAATATTATACACTAATTTAAGATAAGCAAATTGAGGCCCATGAAGTTCAAATAAATTGTCCATGATCACACTGCAAAAGTGGAAGAGTCAAGAATCTAATACAGACTTTTAGCCCTAGGGCTCAAACTGAATCCAGAACTTCACCTAGTGGATTTTTCAGAGGATTGTTTTTAACTTTAGGTGTATTACTGCAAACTTGATTTGTTTTGTTGTGTCATTTTGGCCCTCCTAATGAAAAAATGGTCAGACAACTTCACAAAATAATCTCATGTGAGAAAAATAATATTACCGTAGATAAAGGCTGAAATAACATTACTGTGAATTTCAGCCTTTTTGTTTTTTTATAAATAGCAGTATTTCCTTTGTTAATATTATTTATGTGTTTATTCTACATTTCTAAAATGCTGATCATGTGTTCTATAATGTGAGAGACATGAAAGAGGTAGAAATAAGATACTAAACTTGTCCAAATTAACCTCTGTTCTAGACAAGGACACAGAAATGGCAACATTTGCTAAATTAGAGGAATGAGATTACGGTAGAACAAAAATGTCAAATGATGCATCAGAATTAAGTCCTAAACTAATTTCTTACACATAATTAGAAATAGACAAAACAAAGCAATGACAGAAAAATATAGGCAAAATGAATTTGACAGAAAATTTACAAAAGAACGAGAGACACCAAATAATGTACAATAGATGTTGAAAAATTAAGTTATTTTAAGTGATAATTTAAAATACCAGCCCAAAGTCATTTTGCATAATGAAATTATTTTAGAAAAATCTAGATTTCATTAGATAAAAGGTTTAAAATGTAGAAAGCAGTAACAGTTTATGTTAAATAATCTATCTGGAAAATAAGAATAATTAAATGTTTCTTCAAGATTGATTGAAAGTGTTAAATATTAACCATCTACTAAATAAATAAATATTGCCTTTTTATGCTAGATTGAAGAACCTGGTTATTAATTTCCACTCATTAATTAATTAAAAATAGTTATTAAAATTCTATCAGGTATCATGTTGGGCATTAAAAAATACTAACTAATAACAGTTATGAAAAATATTCTGCTAGACTATAATGGATGTGTGTTCTGTATACAAACATACATTATTATGGCAATATAATAGTCCCCCTTATCTGTCAGGGATACATTCCAAGACTCCCAGGGAATGCCTGAAATAGCAGGTAGTACAAAACCCTACATATAGTAAGTTTTTTCCTATACATACATATGATAAACTTCAATTTAAAAATTAGGCACAGTAAGAGATTAATAACAATAACTAATAATAAAATAGACTGATTATGAATATACTGTAATAAATGGGGTCTAACTCTCCAAGTATTTTATTGCACTTATCCTTCTTCTTGTGATAACATGAGATGATACAGTGTCTGCAGGATGAGATGTAGTAATTTGAATGATGTATGCTTATAGTATTAGATTACTATGAGGATTACTTCAACACAAGCACTATAACCACAAAAGTCAACCCAAGAAGGCTACTAAGTGACTAATGGGTAGGTAGTTCATGGAGCGTGGACGTGCTGGACAAAGGGATAATACACATCCTTGGTGGGACAGAATGAGATTTCATTGCAATATTCAGAATGACATACAATTTAAAACTGATTAATTGTTTATTTCTGGAATTTTTCATTTAATATTTTCCATCCACAGTTGTACAATGGTAACTGAAAGTGTAGAAAGCAAAACCATGCATAAGCAGAGAACTACTGTATGATTCTAATAGATCATACAAATTTGTCTTTTTCCTTTTAGGTTTGACTGAAAAATCTACCTTCTACAGTTCTTATCTACCACATTACTTCATACTTCCAGCATGTTTGGACAGGCCTATTGAAAAGGAACACATACTGAGCCAATGGAGGACTACAGAATATTTCCTGAATTGTTTATACTGTTCCTGTTAGTTCATGTTGAATATGCTGGGTCTATATTGTGGTTTCACACAAGCTGGGATTATTTAAAGATGTTCTCATCACTTTCTTACTCATAGAACCACATTTCTTTTCCTTAAAAAATAAAATTTCAAATGCATTATTTGGTGTGTAATCATCATTTCCATTGTTTAGACTGGCCCGTTAGGCTACCAATGACAATATAAACAGTCCTTTAAAAATTAAATTTAAACCAACTTGGTTTTCACTAAAATAACTGTATCCTTTTTGGAAGACTTCAGTTTTACTTTTCATAGTGGATAACTTTGAACACTACAAATTATATTCTCCAACCAAAGCTGAGTTCAAAGTACTGTTCAGCCACCATCCTACCAGCTATCTGATTTATTCATACTCATGATTTATGACAACCTTAATCCCCAAACTTTCACCAGAGCTCTCAATTCCCCTCTCTCAGTTCACATTGTCACAGTACAAGAGGGAGTCAGGTATTAAGAATGCAGGGGAGGAAAAAACTTTACTTTCAAGGTTCTTTTGGCTGTTCTAATAGTAAAATAGACATGAAGCAGAGTAGTAAGAGAAAATAATAAAATTTAATCATGTACATACGAGTATGTATAGGAACTGCACATACAAGGGCTATTGGGAAAAAATTCAACCACAAATGCCTCTATTTTACATATTACATGGCTGAATACTTTCTGGACAGCCCTCATACATGAGAGATCAGAGACAGCAAGGAAAATTGAGGTATACAAAACATCCTGAGCTAGGGATGAGGTTAAGACATGTTGGGACTTTAGATTTTAATTGTAGGGAGAGCACATATTCAGTAATTATTAGTCATACCACATAGGTAGGTAAAAAGTCATTTCTAGTTTTAACTCTTATCAAGGGCCAGAATCTTAATTTAAATTCTAAATGACTTAAGTGGGGAGCTGACATTTCCCTTAAGTCTACAGGGTCTTTATCTCAAAAAAATGCACATACCACTGAGAAACATCTTGGGGTGGTATGTTCTGAACCCCTAAAATTACCTAACCTTCCAAGGACCTTATTGATGGCAAATGTGAGTGCATGAGTGGGTTATAAGAAAGAACTCTAAGAGGGTTAACTTGTACAGAGAAGATAGAGGGACAGGGAAAGTTAAAGGCAAGTAGATCAGGGGAAAAAAAGATAAAGATAAAAATTACTGGAACAGAAATTTATGAGAGCTGTCTGGAAAAAAATCCAGTCATTGTCAATATAACAAGAACGGTTACATGGCTGGATATTTTCCAGACAGTCCTTGTATGATAAGCATTTGATTGTGATGGGAAAACATTGGAGGAGTTTTCACAGGGAATTGACACTGTATGATATGTGCCTTTGACTGGTGAAAACATTTGAAAAATTGGAGATATTTCTTTGTCTTCAGAGAATACTCCTGTTCTTTAACCTTCCCATTGTATTTTGTTCTATCAAATCCTCTTAGCCTTATCTTCTTTCTCATTTAGGCTGAACATTAAAGGGCTTTTCTTTTCTTTTTCTTTAATAATTTTTATTTTTCAATTACAGTTGATATACAATGTTATTTTAGCTTCAGGTGTACAACTTAGTGATTAGCCATTTATATAATTTACAAAATGATCTCCCTGATAAATCTAGTACCCATCTGACACCATACATAGTTATTACAACATCATTGACTATATTCTCTATGCTATACTTTACATCCCCATGACTATTTTGTAGTAACTGCCAATTTGTACTTTTTAATCCTTTACCCATTTTACCCACTTCCCCAAACCCCCTATCATCTGGCGACCATCAAAATGTTCTCTGTATCTATGAGTTTGTTTCTGTTTTATTTGTTCATTTATTTTTTTAAATTTCTACATACATGTAAAATAAAGATATTTACCTTTCTCTTTCTGACTTATTTAACTTAGCGTAATACCCTGTAGATCTATTCATGTTGTCGCAGATGGCAAGATATCATTCTTTTTCTGACTAGGTAATATTCCATTGTAAGTATGTACTACTTCTTCTTTACCTATTCATCTGTGGCTGGACATGTAGGTTGTTTCCATAGCTTGGCTATTGTAAAAAATGCTGCAATGAACACATGGATGAATGTATCTTTTTGAAGTACTGTTTTGAGTTTCATCAGATGAATACCCAGGAGTAAAATGACTGTGTTCTTCTTTGTCTCTTGTTACAGCCTTTTTTTTTTTAAGTGTATTTTGTCTAGTATAAGTATTGTTACTCCAGCTTTTTTTTTTCATTTCCATTTTCTTGAACTATCTTTCTTCATCTTTCAGTCTGTGTGTATCATTTGATCTGAAGTGAATCTCCTGTAGGGAGCATATCTAAGAGTTTTGTTTTATTTCTTTTTTTTTAATTTTAAGAGTTTATGTGTGCAAAAAATCAATTGGAATCAGGCAGTGATGAACTGGAAGTGATTACAGGTGCTCTATCAATAAGAGCTGGGAAAGACTTTTACAAAACAAGTCAAAACAAACCAAAACAAACAAACAAAAAAAAACAGAAACAAAATGAAGAACTTATTGATTGGCTATAGCTCAAAGCCTAGATGGCTGTGATTAGCTGTCTTTAGGTTTCACGGTCATAACTTTGAGGCATTGACAGGCATAGATTTTGGTTTGCTTAAGTAGGCCACCCTGGTATCAGTGCCACCTCAGTCTTATGGCCGCTTTATTAAATTAATTTAAAATGACTCTGGATATTTAATTTTTTTCTAACATTTTTTATGCCCACAGTATTTTTTTATTAAATTTATTGGGGTGACATTCATTAGTAAAATTATATAGGTTTCAGGTTTTCTTAAACATTCATCCACACTATGTCTTTTGATTGGAACAATTAATCTATTTACATTTAATGTAATTATTAGATAAGCGGTTATTGACATTGCATTATTCTCTTTTTATTCTTTTTTTCCTTCCTCTTCTTCTGAAAGAAGTCCCTTTATCATTTCTTATAATAGTGGTTTAGTGGTGATGAACTCCTTTAGCATTTTCTGTTCCTGGAAGCTCAGCTGTCCTTCACTCTAAGTGTTTTTCATCACTTTGAATGTTCTGTGCCAATCTTTTCTGGCTTGCAAAGTTTCTGTTGAGAAATCAGATGACATTCTTATGGGACCTCCATTGCAGGTAACTAACTGCTTTTCTCTTGCTGCTTTTAAGATTATCTCTTTGTTTTTAAGCTTTAGCATTTAAATTGTGATGTGTCTTGGTTTGGGCTTCTTTGGATTCTTGGCATTCAGGAATCTGTGCTTCCTGGGCTTGTATGTCTTTTTATATCACCAGGTTAAAAACTTTTCTGTCATTTCTTCAAATAGGTTTTCCATTCATTGCTTTCCCTCTGGTGGTTATGGTACCTTTATGAAGTGAACATTGGTCCATTTGTCATTGTCTGAGGCCCCTTAAATTATCTTCATTTTTAAAATTTTTAATTTTTTTTTTTTTTGCTGTTCTAATTGGGTGTTTTCTAAATCATTGATTCACTCTTCTTTATCATCTAATCTACTAGTTCCTTCCCTGTAATGTATTCTTCAATTCAGGGATTGTATTCTTCATTTATGACTGGTTCTTTTTTATGTTTTCTACTTCAATTTTTATGTTTTCTACCTCTTTGTTGAAGTTCTCAGTGAGATCATTGAACATCCTTATAACCAGTGTTTTGAACTCTGCATCTGGTAGATTGCTTGTCTCCATTTTGTTTAATTCTTTTTTTGGAGGTTTGTTCTGTGCTTTCATCTGGAACGTGTTTCTTTGTTGTCCCATTTTGGGTGCCTCTCTGTGTCTTTTTCTACATATTAGGAAGAGCTGCTATGTCTTCTGGTATCCTGTGGAGCCCAGTTGTGAAGTTTCCCTGGTCATCTGAACCAGATGCTTTAGATGTGTTCCTTGTGAGGATTGTGTGTGCCCTCTTCCGGTAGTCAAGCCTTAATTGTTCTTGCCATGTTAGTGGGAGCAATTAACCCTCAGCCCAATTGGCTGTTAGAACTGTCTGTGACTACCCTGAAGAAGCTGTTATGCAGGTGGTGATCCTGCAGAGCAAGATCACTTTAGAGGAGCTCTGGTGCCTGCTGAGTCTGCCCTTTGGGTATGTCATTTGTGGAGTTGGTTGTGTGGTGCTCTGGTGTGGTTTGAATATGGCCACCAGGTATGTGGATTCTGGGACCTTTTGCATGGTGCTCTGGTACAGGCCGAGGACAGCCACTGCTTGTACCCTGCCTGAGCCACTTGAAATGAGTTAGAAAGTGATCTGTATGTGGTTGCCATGTGATGGCCTTGACGGTGCCTGTGAGAGGCCAAGCTGCAAACTGAGACTGGCTACCACTAATGCTGGTCTTGGGGCTTCTTGGCAAAGGTACAGGGCATGCAAAGACCAGATGCCGCTTGTTTCAGGTTTGTGAACATTTAAGAGGTTTTAGTAAAGTTTGCACTAAGACAGGCCATTTGAATGAAAAAAACCCTGAAAGAAGTTTGGGTGGGCCAACAATTCGAGTGTGGTGGAGTCTCATGGAATCTCCAGGGTGGCACAAACAGTGTTAGCCAGGTTGTAGGAGACTTAGATATGGTGCCCACCTGGTTGTGCAGACTGTGGGG
The DNA here is from genome assembly GCA_004026885.1 of Lyroderma lyra. Lineage (NCBI taxonomy): Eukaryota > Metazoa > Chordata > Mammalia > Chiroptera > Megadermatidae > Lyroderma > Lyroderma lyra. The sequence continues at coordinate 25,694 of PVJL010004095.1, forward strand.
TATGGGAAGGCTCAAAAAAGAAACAATGGCTTCTTCTAGCTCTTCTTTCTGGGAGACAGCTGCCCCTTCAGCCCTTGCCCCAAAGGCAGAAAATCCAGCTCCTCCCCCAACAGGCAAATAAAGCATTTTCCTACTCTGCCATCTTGACCAAAAGTGAATTGTTTCTCAAAAGGAAGTGAATTTGACATACATTTTAAAAAGGTATAACAGGTAGAAGCTAAGAATTTTTTTTGTATTCATAGAACACTCTATCCTTTAACATTCTATTCTTGATTTTCCACTCTCTCTATACCATCAGTCTAACTTCCTTTCTTATACAGCCCAGATTTATTGTGATTATTTTAAATATTATCTTGATAATTCAAATAACTTTTCATCCCCTCTTTACTTAGTTCCACATGAAAAATGCTCAGTCATGAATTCAATTTCTGTCACTTCTTCCAAGCAGCTAAATCTTAAAGTAAGCTTCTTTTCTGAACTTCATTGGTCACTAAAGTATGCTTATCGCACTTTGTCTTGTTGGCATTGGAGTTAGCTACTTTCCTTAAGCTTCCAATTAATTACACTAAGAAATAATTTCCATTTCATAGACACTATCCATCTCCCTGCTATGACACTTCACTAACTTGATAAACCTAAACATAACTTTGTTCCTTCAAGTCTTAAAGGATATAGTGACCTTCTTTTAGTTAGAAGCTAATAGTTCTCTTGGTGCTTTTTAAATTTTCCTCTGTAATCTATCATTTTTAGTGATGCTTATAAAAGTCATAACAATGACTATAATATCTAAAACTGACTTAACAGCAATGTGCAGGATAATTTACACATCTCTATTAACCTTTAAATATTAATATTACTATTATATTAGTAATAACTATTAATATTATACCTTACATTTGAGAAATTATAGTAGAAAATAAATAAGTTGCTCTCAGTGGTAATTTTTATCATTCTCTTTCTTCAGATATTTCTTTTGAAATGACTCCTCTTCCTCCTATATGAACTGATTTTTTTCCAAGGGCTTTGATTCAGCCACTTTTTCCTTAACCCTACACATTTTTCCTATATGATCTTATTCACTTCAACCATTTTAATTGTCACATACAATCAGATGATTAAAATCAAATTCTAATTCTCTAGATTCTGTTCTAAATTTCTGCCCCCCCAATTTAGACAGATATTCCCAACTGACTCCTCATTATCTCTGAATATTTGAGCCAATCAAATGCATTATAATTTGCTTTCCAAATTATAATGTAAGCAATATGAAGAACAATGTGTAAGTAGAGTTTCATTTGAATCCACAGTAGAAAAACATTATCTGTTGTTCAGATGAATTTCTAGGTTATTCCATTTATTTCAGACCTCATATTTTATTATAGTAAATTAGACTGGAGTATGTCATTTATCATAGCTTCTTTTTGCAATCACTAAGTAATCTTCAAGGATTTTTCAAAGATCTCCAGATTCAAGTTAATCTCCTTGGTATAGATAAATGGCTAAAGATTTTCATGTAATTGGAAGATATTTTTAAAATAAAGTAGGAAAATATTTAAAAATCTCGTCATGGGTTTCACACTTACAGCAATAATACTTTATAGTACATCTCTGTTGAGTATTTCTCTTTTAAATTAAACAACACTCTCAAGAATGTAGCTGTAAAAGAAGAAAATGAATTCTATTTTTATTACTTCGAAATAGCAGGACATGTTCTACCTCATCATTGTCTAAAATTATTTACTCTTCTATTTATTGTTCATGTCCATTCTTTCCAGTTGCTTAGGATAATCCACAGATGTTCTTTCTACCCTATTAAATCACAAAATAATGGATTTAATACCAATTTTTAGTGTAACAGTCTAAAATAGAGGGTTAATTATGTTTACATGCAACTTTTTGTTTCTTCATTCACAAAAGCATAATAGCTTCAGTGATTTAAATTCCAAAGTTCTTATTTTAATTTTATTCCCAGATTATTTTTTATCTACTGGGTTGTATTACTCATATTTTCTAGGGCATATAATACTACTCATTAACCATTGTTTGAATGACCAAGTGAAGGATAGGAGAAGGAAGGAAGAAAGGGAGGGAAGGAAGGAAGGAAAGAAGGAAGGAAGGAGAGAAAGAAATAAAGAAGGATAATTTTAGGTTCTCTGATTTCTTCTTGGACTGTGTTTATTCTACTGATGAGCCAATCAAATGCATTATTTTTCTCTGTTAGTGAACTTTTGATTCCTAGAATTTCCATGTGATCCTTTCTTTTTTTTTTATTTTTTAGTGATCCTTTCTTATAGTTCCTATATTTGTTCTAAAATTACCTATGTGATCTTTCATGTCTATTTTGCCATATTTAAATTTGTTTGATGGCTGCAACATGTGCGCAACACCTGACTTTGGTTCTAAAGATTGCTTTTTCATCTTAAGACATTTTTTTATTGCCTTTCTGTACGCCTTGTTTTTTTTGTTGTTGTTGTTTTGTTTTTGTTTTTTGTTTTTTTAACTGACTGCCAGATGCATTGTAGTTCAGTAGATAATGAGGTAATATTTTTATGTATTGATAGAAGCACTTTGTCTCTTCTATGAGGCCTTTAGTGTGGGTGGTTTTGTTCATTTATTCCACAGAAAGAAAATCCTATACTTAGAAAAGAGGATTCTCCCACTCTTAACAAAAACTACACCTACTAGTATGATCTGAGAAGCTATTAAGCAAAATCACTTCACATCACTTTAATTATGACTTAGGCATATGATTTGCAAGCTAGCACTGTACTGTGTGTGTCGTATAACTAGAGATATTTGGTTGTCAATAAATTCACAGGGTGGAAGGGCTTTATTAGTTTTTAATATTTTTTCATAGTAGGCAATTCCTGTTTATAACACTAACATAGAAAGAGACAACACATTATTATTTAAAAAATATTTCTGTTATTCCATTATAGTTCATGTTTAACATAAAATGAAAGATTCCTTCATCACACGTTCTAACTAATGCTAAAATGCAGTCAAGTAATAAATATTTGTAGTTTATATATAGGAATTAACTTTAATGTAATCTCTAAACTTGTGTTTTACTGTCATATTATGGGAACTTCATTTTTTTATGTTTCTCTGAATAGAGTAATATAATCTACAGACAAATCAGTAAAATTGATGTCATTTTTCTCTATCACATTTAATGTTTATTTATTCAGAAACAAAAGAAGGAACATTAAAGACTTCTTAGAAATATCCCTGGAAGAAAGAAAGTGAGACACATTGTCCAGATCAAGACTAGTATTCATAGCCACTCATTTTCATCTTGAAAACAAGGTATGTATTACTTTTTTCATATTAAGTTGATCTCATTGAAAAAATTCTCTACTGGGTCTCAGTTAGATAAACTTTAAGAGAGTGACTATAAATGCAGGGCATACTTATATTCTTTCCTGGTTTGGAGAAGTTGGTGAAATGGATGTCATGTAAACTTAATCCACCACACACTTGAATTCTCACTTCAAGCCCATGTGAGAGGAGACTTATCAGAAATTCGTTTTTCCTTAGGTTTAGATTGGACTCTAGAATTCCCATAAACTCTAAAAGAATAGAATTTTTTTCTGCCCAGGAACCTTCATGTCCTTCTGAAGAACTGAATAGTGGAGTCAAGTAAACTCCTCGCATTTAAAAGCTATTTGAATTTAAAAAATGAGAAAGAAAAGAAGAAAAATTATTATTTGAATGGGACATGCATGTTTTATTTCTTCTAAACCATTCTAAAGTACTAAAGTACTTTGACAAGTGCTATATAGGCAAATAAATACACTGAGACAGTGAGACACTGGAGAAAAAAATTTTAAATAAATCTGAAATTTTTTCATTTCTAAAGTGATTTTTTTTAAGGACTTTAAAATTAAAATTTCATTTTTTATTAGTTGTTTATTATTTTGACATTAATAACATTTTATTTTATATTCTTTATGAAGAAATAATAGAATTGCTAATGCTTTAGAGCTTCATTAAATTAATAGTTATCATATTAACAAAAAAGTCAAATTTAAGTTGAATATGCTTATTGCGTTAACTATAATATAATAATTCAAGCTGGTATTATTTGAACAACTTAAAAAATTTAATCACATCAAAAAAAGGTAAATATATTTTTTACAAAATTTATTTACTTGTATTTATAGTTTTGGACCATTATTATGATCAAATTGGAGAACCTATCAAGATTCCCAAAATAATAGTGAGGGTAAGGGAGAGAATCTTGTAAATTATTCAGTTGCCATGTAATATGAAAATTGTTAGACAATGAGACAATGAATATTATTGTGTATTAGAAAATTGGTATATAATATCTCTGTGAAATCTGGCTCCAGCCAATTAATTCTCTTACTTCATTTACCTGGATAGCGATAAATAATATTTTATTTATTTATTTGTTTGCTTTTAAAAATATAATCTATATTAGTTTTAGATGTATAGCATAGTTGTTAGAAATTTATATAATTTAAGAAGTGATCTTCCTGACGAGATTAGTATCCACCTGGCACTAAACATAGTTATTACCATATTATTGACTATATTTCCTATGCTTTACAATCCCATGACTCTTTTGTAACTATCAAGTTGTATTTCTTAATGCTTTCACCATTTTCACCACCCCCTTTAAACCCCCTTCCCATCTATTACCCCAATAAATCTAGTACTTACCTAACACCATATATAGTTATTAAAATATTATTGACTATATTACTTATGTTTTATCCTACATCTTCAATGACCACTGTGTAAAGGAGCAAAAAATATGCAATGGTGAAAAGACAGCCTCTTTAGTAGGTGGTGCTGGGAAAACTGGAAAAACATATGCAAAAGAATGAACCTGAGCTGTGAACTCTCTCCATATACAAAAATTAACTCAAAATGGATTAAAGACCTTCATATAAGACCTGCAACAATAAACTGTATAGAAGAAGACATTGGTACTAAACTTATACACCTAGGACTCAAGGAAGACTTCATGAACCTGTCCTCAAAGGCAAGGGAAGTAAAAGCAAAAATAAATGAATGGGATTATATCAAACTAAAAAGCTTCTGCACAGCAAAAAATTCGCACTTTTTAATCCCTTTATATTCCATCCACCCCCACCCACTCCCCCAGCTGGCAACAATCAAAATGTTCTTTGTATATATGTGTTCATTTATGTTTGGTCATTGTGTTCTCTAAGTTCCTGATGTAAGTGAAATTACATTGTATCTATCTGACACACTCCAAGCAGCACAATAACTTCCAGGTGCATCCTGCCACCTCAGATGGCAAGAACGCATTCCCTTCTGTGGTTAAGCAATATTCCATTATATTAATATAAATGTACCACCTCCTTTTTATTAATTCATCCATTGACAGATGTCAGACTGTCTCCACATCTTGGCCATTTTAAACAATCCTGCAATGAATATATGGATGACATGTCCTTTCGAAGTAGCATTTTGGGTTTCTTTGGATGAGTACCCAGAAGTGGGATTAATGGGCCCTTCTTTATCTCTTGCTACAGACTTTGTTTTAAAATCTATTTTTTCTGGTATAAGTATTCCTACCCCATCTTTTTTTTGTTAGTTTTTATTTTTATGCGTTATCTTTTTCCCATTCTTTTACTTTCAGTTTATGTGTCTTTAGATCTGAAGTGAGTCTCTTGCAGGCAGCATATGTAAGGGTCTTGTTTTCTTATCCATTAAGCTGCCTTTGTCTTTTGATTGGAGTGTTAAACCCATTTACAATAAAAGTAATTGTTAATATTTTATGTGGTCATTTTAATTTTGTTATTCATATATATATATAAATTTCCTTAAGGAAGTTTCTTGAAGATTTCTAGTAATACTGGTTAGGTGATGAACTCCTTTAGCAGTTCTTGTCTTGGAAGATCTTGATTCTAAGTGATAGCTTTGCTGAGTAGAATAATATTGGTTGTAGTTCTTGCTTTTCATCATTTGAATATTTCCTGCCAATCCCTTCTGGCCTGCAAACTTTCCATTGAAAGATCAGCTGACAGTCCTATGAAAGCTCTTTCGTTGGTAACTAACTGTTTTTTTTTTCTTCCTGCTTTTAAAATTCTTCTATTGTTTTTAGCTTTTGACATTTTAATTTGATATGTCTTGGTGTGGGCCTCTTTGGTTTCATTTTGTTTAGGGCTGTGCTTCCTGAGCTTGTATATCTATTTCCTTCACCAGGTTAAAGAAGTTTTCCATCATTATTACTTCAAATAGTTATTGAAATCCTTGCTCTCTCTCTCTTCTCTTTCTCGTACCCTTATGGTGTGAATGTTGGTATGCTTGACATGGTCACAGGGGCCCCTTAAACTATTCTCATTTTTGTGGATTCTTTTTTCTTTTTGCCGTTTTATTTGGGTGTGCTCTGCTACCTTATCTTCCAAATTTCTGATTCAGTCTTCTTTGTCATCTAATTTACTGTTGATTCATTCTAATATATTCGTCATTCCAGTTATTGTGTTCTTTATTTCTGACTGGTTCTTTTTTATGTTTTCTATATCAATTTTTATGTGACTTATCTTTTTGTTAAAGTTCTTTCTGAGATTATTCTGCATCTTTATAACCAGTGTTTTGAACTCTGCATCTGGTAGATTGCTTGTCTCTATTTTGTTTAATTCTTTTTCTAGAGCTTTGTTCTGTTCTTTCATTTGGGACATGTTTCTTTGGCTCCTCATTTTGGCTGCCTCTCTGTTTGTTTCTATATATTAGGTAGGACTTCTATGCCTCCCAGTCTTATTATAATGGCCTTATGCAGTAAGTGTTCTGTGTGATCCAGTGATGCATTCTCCTTCATCACCAAAGCCAGATGTTACTATTGTATCCTTGTATGGTTTGGTGCACCCTCCTGTTGTAGTTGAGACTTGATTGCTATCTGCACATCAGTGAGAAAAATTGACCCTTGGGTGATTGATTGTGAGAACTGGCCATGACTGCAGTGGAAGAATTGTGGTGCAAAGGCTGACCATATGGAGCAGGATTCACTTTAGCACACTGCCTGAGCAGTCTGCCCTTTGAGAGTGTCATCCTTGGATATAGCTAAGTGATTCTCTATCTGGGTCTGAAGCTGGTCGCCAAGTGTGCCACCCATGGGGCCTTTTTGAAGGGGACCTACTGCAGGCCAAGTTCAGGAGCAGCCTGTGCCCTGCATGGGAACACATGGCATGAGCCACAAAGCAATATTTAATTGTCAATGTCCACCACCTGCAATAAGCTTGGAGGTGCCTCTAGAGGCAGAGACTGGCACCGAGGCCAGTTGTCACTAGTCCTGGGCTTAGGGCTGCTTAGCTAGAGGTATGGGCCACACCAAAGCCAGATGTTGCTTTTGGGGGGCTTGTGAACCTCAGAGATTTTAGAAAAGTCTGCAGCTTGAGCTAAGACAAGCCATTTATACAGAAAGTAGGCTTACCAGGTGGACTACTTTATTTTTTGTTTTTTTGTTTGTTTGTTTTTTGCTTTATGTGGGTAGTTCCCTGGCTGGGAATCAAACCCAGCCTGCAGTGTTGACAGCACTGAAGCCAAGCCATTACACCACCAGGGAACTCCCCAGGTGGACTACTTTAAATAGTACAAAAAACAACAGCACTGTTCTGTTTCAAACAGTACATGTGGTCAGCCTAGTCTCACTGGGCTAAATTAAAGATGTTGGTAGGCTGACCGTATGTACCATTTTAAACAGGAAAGCATCATTGTTTTCTTTCTTGTTTAAAATGGTATACCTAGTCAGCTTAACAGAAAGCCATGGGAAGTGGATTGGAGGAGTCCAAAAGTTGGGTGGAACAAATCTTAGGGAATCACCAAGGTAGGAGAAATGGTATTAGCCAGGTTGATTAAGACTCAGATATGGAGCACACCTGATTTTGAAAGATCAGGGGCTCAATGAAGGAAAAATTAATTTCACCAGCACTTTTCTCTAGGAGAAAGCTACCCATCTAGCCCCTGACTTGTAGCCAGACAACTCACTTCCTCCTTATATGACCCTAGTGCCCCTCAAGCTGCTGCACTTGCATGGAAGCTCAGAACCAATGAGTTTATCAATGAGTGAGCCTATGCTCAGGTCCTTCAAGAGGAATGCAGGGACTCAAGCTACATTTATCTCCTCATCCACAATTTCCACTGGTTTTTACAACAGAAGTTATGGGTATTTCTATCTCTGTAGGTGTGAGACCATCCAATTTCACATCTCTGCCCCTCTTACCAGTCTTCAGGTGTCTTCTTTTTTATATCCTTAGTAGTAGGGCTTCAGTTCAGCTAGACTTCTAGTAATTCTCAATAATGGTTGTTTTGTATTTTAATTTTAATTTTGATGTGGTCATGAGAGGAGGTTATCACAGTGCTTACCCACTTCATCATCTTGACCAGAAATTTTTCAAAAGTAATAATTTTAGAGAGAAGATCAAAACCTCAGTTAATGTTATATTATTATTCTTTAGGTCCTATGTGCTCTATAATGAGATGTAGACCACTTTAAAAATAATTTGACTATAAAGGAATAAAAATATTATCTTCTTTAGGCATAAGTTCATAATATTTTTGTTTCACTAATTAATTATTTTTATTTTATTTTTACAAAAATGTAAAAATATACCAGAAAAAAATGATACACTCTAAACAATTTTCAGATGATTTATTTGGTTAGTTAATTTTTTCTATTGTTCATTTGTTTATAATATGACTGACTCTAAAAGGATTTAAGGCAAATTGCAATATAAGTAAAACAAAATTTAAAAATAATATGTAAATATTTTGATGAGGAAAATAGAACTAGGCAAAATAAAATAAAGGCAGAGATGATGTAAGCAAGCCCAAATGAGCTGCCTTCATACCCTATAGCATTCTAAAATGAGCAAGATACTTCACAATAGAATTCTTAATAGGCAAATAACATAAACACAAAACCAAGAAATAATTAATATCAGTGTATCTAAGTCACAAAATATACCAGTAGTTCAAGAAAAGCCAAATTACTGGGAACTGTCACAAATTTTTCCAGTGCTGCTTAGAAGGAAACAGTATGAAGCACAGATCCTGTCTCGTATATCTTTACAACTTAAAAACAATAGTAAACCTGTTATTCTATTTCTTAAGTTGCCTTTGAACAAAAATCAGGTGTATAATACCAAAAAATAGTATAACAAAGACCATTCAATATGTGGTCAAACCATGTTGAAGGTAAGTAGGTGATCTAAAATAAAACACATATTTTGAGAAATGAGTGATTTGTGAAGGCTTCCTCCATGGATACAATTTTTCCAGCCTGGATTTTGTTAAGAATTAAGTAGTAAAGCATTCACAGTCTCATAAAAAATCTTGAAAATTCTTCATACTATTATAATAGAATATACTTAACGTACAAGTACTAATACACTGTCACTTCACCAAAAAATTATAGAGTACAGAAATTAAAATAAAATTATAAAAATTATTATTAAAAATTAACCATTATCTAATTTAAAATAACCCACTAAATACTTTAGCTATATTTAACATTTGAATATTCATTTTGCAATAGAACAGGAACATGGTATTATCGTTCTTAATAAAATACTTATTGGGTATTTGTTCTATTTTACCTTTTGAGATACTAAAAAATGCTTTAATGTCTCAATACATATTTTGTTAAGAGTGGAGATGATTTACATTTCTGAAAGAGAAGCCGTAAATGTTAATAGTTAAACAACTAGAGGTTGGTTTTACATTCTTGGAATAAAATTGGACCTATTCAAGACACACATTAATATATGGCTGCCCCAGTACTTCTCAAAGATAGAGGGAAAAAAATGGTGATCAAGAGCCTAAAGGTGCCATAGCTACATGGTGCCAATAACTTTAGGACTAGAAATTTTTCCAAGTAGGTGTTGTCAATCTCCCATTGCATCTATATATTTAAAATACTCAATAAGGTGAACCTATGAAATGCCTACTTTTAAGCAATTTTGTTTCTTGCTGAACCCTGTCAAACAAATTAATTGCAAATGTATTCCTAGCAAACTAAATGAGTTGATTTTCACTTCAAGTAGTTTAGTTAGAAGCCAATTAATTGTTGAAGGACTTCTGCCAAAAAAGATAATTTTGGCTGTAGTGTCATTCTTATTAGGTCATGCTGATAGTAGTTAAATAGAGAGACCAAATTTTCTGTTAAGGGTTTTACTAGTCAGACTAATAAGCCATGGGTTCTTCTGCCTCTCTCTAGGAGAAAAGAAAAAAACTAAGAAATCTATTGTATATAATCTGAAACAACCAATTTATAATATTAATATCCAGAGAGTCAATCAAGTGATGCTTCTACTTTGGGCCTGCATAGTGTCTGCTGCTTTTGCAAAGAAGATGAATAAATGGATGTTTTAAATGGTAGGAATAGTATAACCATCAAGGATGCATGTTAATAAATTATTATGATATTAATAATGATGCAGCAGAATGACTGTTAATGGACTGAGATTTGTTGTGCTGATTTTTTCAAAAGAAATTTTAAAATTTAAAATAATAAAGTTGTGTTATGTGAAAATAGATAAACAGCAAGGAAAAGGGATGAGATCAGAAATGCAGTGGGCTGGAGGAGGATAAAATTATGGGGAACCAAAATACCATGTAGATAATCTTAAAAGAGTTTATGTCTTCAAATTATAGAAAGCTGGACTGGGCTTGTTCTGGTAGTGAAGTCTTGTTAATGGGGTATTTATGTAGAGTTACAAGGAGTAGTTGATGGAGTAAAAGTAGATGTTTACAATGACTTTCAATGTACTGCTGTAAATAAATGAGACTCTAATATAAGAAATAGCTGATGAAAAATTCTTAATTCTAGCCAATGAGTATGCTAAATAATCTCTTTTGTAAAAAGGAGAAAATTAGGACATCCACCTAGTAGAATGGTTTTGAATATTAAATAAAATAATTATGTAAATGCTTAACAGAGTACCTAGGCTATAGTCGAAGCTCAGGCTACTTAATATTATAACTATTACAATTATTATTATCATCGTTTGCAAATTTTAACATATTATTCTATCTCCTAAAATCACTTGAATTAAACTCTAATTGTTTTTTAAATAGTAAATGGTGAATTTCCTACACCTTTTTTATTTTTATCTTATACTGTGGTGCATAATCTGTGGTGTAGTCATAAAATATTTTGAAGCTTAACTGGAGAACCATGTATGCATGGTCCTTCTGCATCTGTTAAAGAGGTGGTAATAGACCAGTTAGTTATACACACACACATACACACACACACGAGAATTCAAACACAACCTGAGAGGTAAAAGAGAACAGTAAAATCAGATACATGAATAAGAGCTGAATGATCTCTCTGATGGCAAGTTTTATGCATATATGGACTATTAAAAACTGAAATCTATCAGCAAACAAAACTTCCTGAGGTAACTGTCTATGTCAAAAACATATAATGATAATAATAATAATAAATAATTCATACTAATGATTCATATTTCAAAAAGAAATTTAATATACTAATAAGCTTGTACAAATTTATCACTAATATAAAAATCTGGGTACAGGTTTTTTAAATAAAAAAATAGTAAAATATTTTTTTGTTTTAGAAGGATTCATACTTCCTTAGTGAGATAAAACTATTTTTTTCATTTACATATAAATATGTTTGTTTTTACCTTGAAGTGTGTTTCACATTTTAAAACTTTGATTCCTTTATGATGCAATCTGTGACTGCTATTGCTGTTAAAATATCAGTGCTAATAATCTCTTTAATTTGATACAAAAAATGTTATGGACTATTAATATATTTGCACTTAACATATTTACCAAAAGATCTTTACTTCCATTCTATGCTAAGAGCATTAAATAAGTCCACTCCCTTTGCAGTGTGATACAATTTTTGCTCTGCCCAGTTTTTCTCCTCATTCCTCTATAAAATCTAATTACAATGTACTAAGTTCACTTGAACACACTAAGTGATGAATCTAGGAAAGCTTTGCCTGTATGCAAGATTAAAACAGAAGAAAGTATGATCTAGAAAATACTAGCAGGAGGAGTGTGTCCCAAGGAGTTAGATAGCATCTGTGCAGAAAATACCCATAAATTATTCTTGTGTAAGAAAACAAAGTATTCATTGATTTAGTGATGTTAGGTTTTTAAAAATTCTTTGTTATTTTTGCCTCAAATTATGATGAGAGGAGTGTACTAAGAAAACTATGCTTGTACCAATTCACAAGAGTGCAGTACATAAATGTGATGATCCAAAAAAGAACAGGCAAGAGAAATGACTTTTTTGACCAAATACCAATAAACATATGATGAAGAAGTAGGAAGTTTTTAAATATAATTTAAAAATTAAAACAGTATGAGATATTTATTATCTTGAATTTCTTATAAAAAATTCAACAATTTATTTTAATCATAAGAATCAAGTGCTCTATGGTCATAATACAAAAAACACTGACATTTGTCTCTGTAAGCACTCTGGATTTATCATTTGTGCATCATGCATTATACCACAGGATGACATGATCATGAGCACACATTTTTGTTTCGTAATTTGGGAACCAATCTAAAATTGGAAGGAAATATTTTTTACAATATTAAATTTAACAAAGAAGTTTGACTGCCTGGGAGACTTAGTAAACCAAACACAAACAAAGAAACCTTGTCTGTTCTTTACAATACATAGCACATGAATAGTGCATAGTGGGCACTCATTTTATACTTGTTAAAATAAAATAAATTCTTAAAGATCTATTTTTTTGAAAAGTTTAAAATATCCTAAAACTACTGAGGAACAATCTATATTTAATGAGAACTTATATTGCAAAGTCTAAGCAGTCACTAAAGATTTTGTGATAAATATAAGTTCTGACAATTAATTTAAAAAACTCATCCTAGAAAAAGTACTTCACACCTCATTATTTAATATAACTACTGTCACCTTCAAAGTACATGCCTTGGGATGTTATGCTCTGGCACCAGTGCCTAGTCCATCCTTCAAAGCAATTTTGGAATTCTTTTCCTGGAATGGACATCAGAGCTGTAGTTGTTTTGCCCCAGATGTCCTGAATATCATCAAAATGTCTTTCTTTCAATATTTCCTTATCTTCAGGTAAAGGAAAAAGTCATTGGGGGCAAAATAAGGTACGTAGGGAGGATGTATTTGTGTACTGACCATAAACTGTCTTACGAACAGTACAGTGTGAGCTGGGGCATTGTCGTGCTGCAAGAGCCATGAGTTGTTGGTGGTGAAAAGTTCAGGTTGTTTTCATCTAACTTTTTCATGCAGCCTATTTTCCAAATAGTAAACTTGGTTGACTATCCAGGTGGCATTAATTCAAAATAAACAATCCCTCTGATATCAAAAAAGGTCATTTTGACTCTTGATTTGGTCTGATAGAATGTTTTTGGTTGTGGAGAATAGGATGACTTCCATTCTGCACTTTGATGCTTTGTTTCAGGGTCTTATTGGTACACCTGTGTTTCATCACCAGTGATAACAGGGCCCAAAACATTGTCTTGCATCTCCAAAATGTCTGGGCAAACTTTGGCTCTCCTTTGCTTTTGTTCACCAGTGAGCTCCCTAGGGACCATTTTTGCACACACCTTTCTCATGCCAAGATTTTCAGTGAAGATTTTCCTAACTGTCTATAAATCTTTACTTGGTCTGCTATGCTTCTCACAGTCAGCCAATGATTTTGACACACAATTCAATAAATTTTTGTGATGTTTTAGTCAGTTCTGCTCATTACTGGCCAACCTCTCTTCATCAGTGACACATTCTCTTCCCTCAGAAAAACATTTAATTCACTTGTACACTGCCATTTTCTTCTTGGCATTATAAATTTGGACTACCATGTTCCTAATTACAAGTTTACAGAAATTTTATGTTTGTTCATTGCTCTAATTCAAGCTCCAACAATTCTCATGACAGCACACAAAAACATGCAACAATAATAATGAATGCCACTCACTCAGCAAGACACCACCACAGGTAGCCACAAACAAGCTGTGAGACGCAGATATACCGAGGTTATGAAACCTTATCAAGTTGTTGTTTCATTGTTTTTTTATTGTTAGACTTATGGGGGCGATGTTGATTAGCAAGAATTACATAGGTTTCAGGTGTACAATCTACAGTGCATCATCTATGTGTTGCATTATATGTTCAACACCCAGGGTGAGTTCTCTTTCAATCACCACAGATTTGGCTCACCCTCCCTCCTTTCCCACCTCCTCCCTCTTTCTGTACTCCCTCCCCCTTTGCCCATAGGTAACCACTAAACTACTGACTGTGTCCATGAGTTTCTTCATTTGTTTGTTTTTTCTTTGTTGTTTTCAGTTTTATATTCCTCATATGAGTGAAGTCATATGGTTCTTGGTTTTTTCTGTCTGGTTTATTTTGCTTAGCGTGATGTTCTCAAGGTCCATCCATTTTGTTGCAAGTGGAAGTATTCTATCTTTTCTTATAGCTGGCTAATTTTCCATTGTGCATATATACTACAACTACTTTATCCAGTCATCTATTGAAGGGTTCTTTGGTTGCTTCCATGTCTTGGCCACCATAAATAGCACTGTGATGAACATTGGTGTACATAAGTCTTTGTGGACTAAGGTCTTTAAATTTTGGGGGTAGAAACCCAGAAGGAGGATTGCTAGGTCATATGTTTTCACAGGGCTGCCCTTATAAGCACATGATGTCAAGTTTGTGAACTTAACTGTTAGACCTCATGCAAATTATGATCTAATGTAAATATCTGGTATAAATAAGCAACTCTGGAAATAGTAGAACATTAAAATTATTCATTGCATATCTACTTTATAAGAATATTTAGAATAACAGTGCTGTGTTCATGTATTCAAAAAGAAACAAGGCAGAGGAGGAAGAAGGCAAGATGGCGACTGGAGAGGAGGTCCCTAAAGCCTCTCACAGAAAACACAATTGAACGGCCGTCCAGGAGCCAAGAAAGAGGACCCTGAGTGACAAAATGGCTGTTGAGAAATCCACAAATTGCAAGTATACACCTGAAGGTTAGAGAGAAGGGGGCGTGTCAGGGAGAGGGAAGGGAGCAGACTACAATAGGATCTGAGCTGCGCAGCTCGCAGCTCGGGGAGGGAAGAGGCCACGGAGTAGCTGGAATTTGGAGCTGCATTCTGGGGATGGTGTTTGGGAGCCAGCCTCTGGAACTTTTGAGTGGTAGAAGGGCTGAACAAGGACTCTGAACTGCAAAGAACTCTTTGACACAGCTCTAAGCCCCCTGGAGACCTACACAGGGCTGCAGTTCCTGTTCCCAGATTGCTGCAAAGGCGACCCTGCTGTCCCAGGGTAGGCCCACAGCTTTGGACTTATGGAGCAGGTACTTGCTTGTGCACCCCAGGGTTCTGAAAGCAGTGGGAGCCCATAGACAGCCAGATGCTGAATCAAGGCTAAGAAGAAAGACTGATTTGATAGCATTCACCCCAGCCAGCAGAAACAAGCCTCTGAACAGCTTCCCCAGCAAAGGGCAGAAGGCAGAGCCATCTTTGGAATGCCTTTTTTTGGCCTCTCCCCAGGATATATGCGCATAACCTTCAAACGCAGCAGGAGATCAGAAACAAGAAAAAAACAGACCCCTCTCCCCCAAAACTTGACCCCCAGTGCCACCTAGTGTCTGCCCTACAGCAAGACACCACAAAGGCAATAATCTGGGCACTGAACATAAAGCCCTCATGTCAAAGAGGAAGAACCCAGTGGACAGGATGAATTCCTTAAAAACTAAAACTCCTCAGAAAGAACATGAAATTTACACAGAAGACAGCTTGTTACAACTGGAAGGGTCGGATTTAAGTGACAGAGAATTTAAAGCAGCCATTCTAAAGGCTGTGAGAGAAATGAAAACCTATTGGCAGACACCATAGCTGAGATAAATAATATAAAAACGGATATAAACCACATAAAAAAGGAACTCTGTGAACAAAAAGAACAATTTAACAAAGAAATTCAAAACATAAAAAGGATTGAGACAGAAATATGAGAAATAAATAATACGATAAAGAAGTGAGAAATGAAATAACTGCCATAGGAAACAGGAGCAACCAGATAGAGGAAAGAATTAGTGATATTGAAGACCAGAACATGGAAACAGCTCAGAAAGAGGAAGAGAGGGAATATAGAACGAAAAGGATTGAAAGAACTCTGCAAGAAATATCCGACTCCATGAGACAAAGCAACATCAGAATAATAGGAATAGAAGAGGGGGCAGAGCAATCTACAGAGAGCATATGCAAACAAATCATAGATGAGAACTTTCCAAACCTATGGAAAGATCTGGAAACCCAAGTTCAAGAAGAAAACAGGTCCCCCAGATACCTGGACCCTAACAGATCTTCTCCAAGACACATGGTACTAAAGATGTCCAAAATTAACAACAAAAAGAAAATTCTCAAGGCAGCCAGGGAAAAAAGAACTATAACCTTTAGAGGAAAACCCATCAGGCTGGCATCAGATTTCTCAGCAGAAACTCTACAAGCCAGGAGAGAGTGGAACCCAATATTGAAAAATTTAAAAGAGAGAAACTTCCAGCCAAGAATAAATTATCCAGCAAAATTATCTTTCAGATATGAAGGTGGAATAAAGACCTTCTCAGACAAACAGAAGCTGAGGGAATATGCCAGCACGAGACCAGCAACCCAAGAAATACTGAAGGAGGCTCTTCAGCCTGAAACAAAACATCAGGAAAAATGGAACAAAGTTGGGGCAACAAGAAAGAAACAAAAATAAACAAACAAACAAAAAAAAAACAAAGAAAGAAATAAGTAATGGCCACAGGAAATCCTCACATATCGATCATCACTCTAAATGTTAATGGACTGAACTCACCAATAAAAAGATACAGAGTAGCAGACTGGATTAAAAAACACAATGCATCCATATGCTGTCTCCAAGAAACACGCCTCAGCTGTAAGGACAAACACAGACTCAGAGTGAAAGGATGGGATACAATACTCCAAGCAAATGGTAACCAGAGAAAAGCAGGAGTGGCCATACTGATATCTGATTAAATAAACTTCAAGTTAAAAAGGATAGTAAAAGAAAAAGATGGTCATTACATAATGATAAAAGGCACAATGCAACAACAAGAAGAATTGACACTAATCAACATATATGCTCCCAACCAGGATGCACCAAAATACATGAAGAAACTACTAACAGACTTCAAAGGAGAAAGTGATGAAAACACAATCGTAGTGGGAGACACCCTGCTAACAGCCACGGTCAGATCATCCAAACAGAAAATAAATAGGGAAATAACAGCTCTAAATGACACATTACAGCAATTAGACATAATTGACATTCACAGGACACTTCATCCAGCAAAAAGAGAGTATACCTTCTTTTCTAGTGCACATGGAACATTCTCAAGGATAGACCACATGCTGGGACACAAAAGTAGCCTCAGCAAATTCAAGAAGATTGAAATCACACCAAGTGTATTCTCAGACCACAAAACTTTGAAATTGGAGATCAACTGTAAAAGGAAAGCAGAAAAAAACCACGTATACATGGAGATTAAACAACAGCTTATTTAAAAAGGACTGGATAAAAGAACAAATAAAAGATGAGATTAAAAATATATAGAAACTAATGACAATGAAAATACAATGTATCAGAATTATTGGGACACAGCGAAAGCGGTAGTAAGAGGGAAATTTATATCACTACAGGTCTATCTTAAAAAACTAGAAAAATCACAAGCAAACATCTTAGCATCCCATCTTAAAAAACTTGAAAAAGAAGAGCAGACAAAACCCAAAGTCAGCAGAAGGAAAGAAATAATAAAAATTAAAGCAGAGCTAAATCAATTAGAGAACAGAAAGACAATAGAAAAAATTAATATAATGAAGAGCTGGTTCTTTGAGAAAGTCAACAAAATTGACAAACCCCTGGCGAGACTAATCAAAGGACGAAAGGAAAGGACACAAATATCCAAAATTAGAAATGAAAGGGGAGAAATTACCACTGATACCACAGAAATACAAAGGACTATAAGAAAATATTATGAAGGACTTTATGCCATGAAATTTAACAACCTAGAAGAAATGGACAAGTTTCTAGAAACTTATAGCCTACCAAGACTGAACCAAGAAGAACTGGATAATCTAAATAGACCAATCAACAGCAATGAGATTGAAATGACTATCCATAATCTCCCTAAAGGCAAAAGCCCTGGACCAGATGGTTTCACCAACGAGTTCTACCAATCATTCAAAGAAGAATTAATGCCTATCCTCTTCAGATTCTTCCCTAAAATTGAAGAGGAAGCAATACTTCCTAACTCATTCCATGAGACCAACATTACCTTAATACCAAAGCCTGGCAAAGACAACACAGAAAAAGAAAACTATAGACCAATATCTCTGATGAATACAGATGCAAAAATCCTGAACAAAATATTAGCAAACAGAATACAACAATGCATCAAAAAGATCATACATCATGATCAAGTGGGATTCATCCCGGGAGCACAAGGATGGTTCAACATACGAAAATCAATCAATGTGATACACCACATAAACAAAATCAAAGAAAAAGACCATATGCTCATTTCAATTGATGCAGAAAAAGCTTTCGACAAGGTACAACATCCATTTAGGATCAAAACACTAAATAAAGTAGGTATAGAAGGAAAGTATTTCAACATAATAAAGGCCATACATGACAAGCCCTCGGCTAACATCATACTGAATGGGAAAAGCTAAAACTTATTCCCCTAAAATCAGGAACAAGATAGGGATGCCCCCTGTCACCACTGTTATTTAATATAGTACTGGAAGTTCTAGCCACAGCAATCAGGCAGGAGAAAGGAATCAAAAGTATCCAAATTGGGAAAAAAGAGGTCAAATTGTCCCTATTTGTGGATGACATGATTCTTTATATAAAAAATTCCAAAGATTCCACCAGGAAACTATTAGAAACAATTAACGAATATAGTAAAGTTGCAGGATACAAAATCAATGTACAAAAATCAACAGCATTCCTTTATACAAACAATGAATCCTCAGAAAAAGAAATGAGGGAGTCAATTCCTTTTGCTATCACAACAAAAAGAATGAAATACCTGGGAATTAACTTAACAAAGAATGTGACAGACTTATACACAGAAAACTATAAGACACTTTTGAAAGAAATTGGAACAGACTTTAAGAGGTGGAAAAATACCCTTGTTCATGGATAGGAAGACTTAACATTGTCAAAATGGCCATTCTGCCCAAAGCAATCTACAGATTTCATGCAATCATTACCCATCAAAATCCCACAATCATACTTTCGTGAAATAGATAAAAGAATTATTAGATTTATATGGAACCATAAAAGACCTTGAATTGCCAAAGCAATACTACATAAAAAGAATAAGGCTGGTAGCATTACACTTCCTGACTTCTATTTATATTACAAAGCATCAATAGTCAAAACAGCTTAGTACTGGCAGAAGAACAGAAATATAGACCAATGGAACAGAACTGAAAACCCAGAAATAAACCCACAAATTTATGGACAAATAATTTTCGATAAAGGAGCAAAAAACATACAATGGGGACAAGACAGCCT
The DNA here is from genome assembly GCA_004026885.1 of Lyroderma lyra. NCBI lineage: Eukaryota > Metazoa > Chordata > Mammalia > Chiroptera > Megadermatidae > Lyroderma > Lyroderma lyra. The sequence goes on from PVJL010004095.1 coordinate 45,261, forward strand.
CTTTAGTAGGTGGTGCTGGGAAAACTGGAAAAACATATGCAAAAGAATGAACCTGAGCTGTGAACTCTCTCCATATACAAAAATTAACTCAAAATGGATTAAAGGCCTTCATATCAGACCTGCAACAATAAACTGTATAGAAGAAGACATTGGTACTAAACTTATGGACCTAGGACTCAAGGAAGACTTCATGAACCTGTCCTCAAAGGCAAGGGAGGTAAAAGCAAAAATAAATGAATGGGACTATATCAAACTAAAAAGCTTCTGCACAGCAAAAGAAAGCAACAACAAGGCAAAGAGACAGCCAACTGAATGGGAGAAAATATTTGCAAATAATGCATCAGATAAGGGTCTAATATCTAAAATATATAAAGAATTAATAAGACTTAACAACAAAAAGCAAACAACCCAATTAAAAAGTGGGCAGAAGAACTAAACAGACACTTCTCCCACGAAGAAATACAAATGGCCAGCAGACATATGAAAAAATGCTCATCCTCATTAGCTATCAGGGAAATGCAAATCAAAACCACAATGAGATACCACCTCACCCCTGTGAGAATGGCTGTTATCAACAAGACAAGGAATAACAAGTACTGGAGAGGATGTGGAGAAAAAGGAACTCTGGTTCAATGCTGGTAGGAGTGCAAATTGGTACAACCACTGTGGAAGGCAGTGTGGAGGTTCCTCAGAAAATTGGGAATGGAGCTACCATTTGACCCAGCAATCCCCCTTCTGGGGATCTACCCAAAGAACTTGAAAACCTTTGTCCGCAAAGACTTATATACCCCAATGTTCATTGCAGCGCTGTTCACAGTGGCCAAAACACGGAAACAACCAAAATGCCCTGAGACAGATGACTGGATAAAGAAGCTGTGGTCCATATCCACAATGGAATATTACTCAGCTGTAAGAAAAGATGAAATATTGCCATTTGAAATACAATGGATGGACCTGGAGATCATCATGCTTAGTGAAATAAGCCAGACAGAAAAAACAAAGAATTGTATGACTTCGCTCATATGCAGAATATAAAACTGAAAGCAAAGAAAAAAGAAATGAAGAAGCAAATAACCCATGGACACAATCAATAGTTTAATGTTTATTGGGGAATGAGTAGGATAGGGAGGGGATAAAGGCGAGGGGTGGGAGAGGAGGGGGGAAGCTAAATATAAGGTGATGGAAAGAGAACTCATACTGGTTGGTCAACTTATTATACAACAAGTTGACAAGGCACTGTAGAATTTTATGCCTGAAACCTATATAATCCTTGCTAACAAATGTCGCCCCAATAAGTCTAACAATAAAAATGAATTAAGAAAAAAAAGGAAACAAGGCAAACAACTATGTTGCTAAAAATAATTCAAAATTACTTGTAGAGTTTTGTCAGTTATAGTCACTATAAATGCAAGTAGAAATGTAAAGAAAGATATTTTTCAGTCACATAAAATTTAAAACCAACTTTGCTTTCTTTGTTGTTTTAAAAATTTCTCTCATCCAGTAAAGAGGTAAAATATATCATATTTGTTTATACTTGAAGATATTGAAATGTATTTTACATTATTTTCTTTTTAAAACAGTATTTTCTATCTAATAATGTTAAATAATTCAGTACTATAATATTTTTCCTTGAAAATCTAAGAAAGTATTTAGGAACATGTTTGTTTGTTTCTTGTTGTGATAGGCTCAGGATCATGAATTTATCATACCAAGCAAAATAAGTCAGGCAGAAAAAGTAAGGAACCATATGATTTCATTCATATATGGAATATAAAACTGAAAGAAACAAGAAAAACAAACAAAGAATCAAAACCTCATAGACACAGACAACAATTTAGTGGTTACCAGGGTGGGACATGGCAGAAGAGAGTTAAGGGAGTCAAATATACATTGAGGGAAGGAGAACTGACTTGGAGGTAGTGAGCACATAATGCAATAGAAGGATGATGTATTATAGAACTGTACACTTGAAACCTATATAAGTTTACTAACCAATGTTATCCCAACAAATTCAATAAAAACTGAAATAAATACAAATGCATATGTAAGTATAAGCACATTTATATTTATACAATCTTGTAATTTTTTATTCCTACTGATACCCTGCCTAGTTTCACTGCCTTCTCATTGGGTTAAATTTTTTTTAATAAAATTTAATTATGTAAATAAAATTTGTATATCATGGAAGAGTATTGCTAATAAAGAAGGAAATATTTTACAACAAGTATGAATACGGGGTCTATGTTCATAAATAGCATCTGTTATTAATATCAGTCTTAAAAAAGAGACTTATGGAATTGAAAAAGAAAATAATCTTTATTTATTGTATGTCATCACAGTCACAACATAACTAATATATAGATAGGATATACATAAACAAAAAACATTGATTTCTTTGCTTTTGCTTTAGGGTTACAATGACAATCTTTACCCAGTTAACCCATTTCTAGATGTTGCTTATGCCATATCAGACAGTGATTTGACTCCTCTTGTCTATCTTTCAAAGAAGGATTTCCCCAAGTACCCTGGGAATCTTGACACTAATCCAGGGACACCTGCATATCATTGGATTCTCAGTGCTCCTGGAGACCCCCTCAACAACATTTCTAGTACTTCCATATCTACTTGGTTGACTGCCACTCCTCCTCTGAGAGCTTCCTCCTCCTTTTCTCTCTCAAGCACACCTGCAGATCTTTGTGCCTCATGTAGTGCAGTTGCAGCCAAACCTTATGTTGCTCAGCCACCCACTACACCCACACATCCTGTCCCAGAGGTTGCAATGGAGCCAGCTGTGAATGAGCATGATGAAGAGTAGCAGGCACAGCTGCTGCAGCGACACATGCTGCCCCAGAATCTCAGTCTTCTACTTCTCTTGACCCAGTGGGTTGCCTAAATCTTACTCTTGTAATGAATGAAATCTGTAGAAGAGAAAGAGAAACACAATCTCTCCACAAGCAAACATATCACCTTAAACATTTTGAATAGCTTTATTGAGATACCGATTCACATACAGCAAAGTACATGTACTAAAAGTGCAGACTTTGGTAAGTTTTGGCATATGGATATGCCCATGGGGGGAAAAAATCACTGAGATAATGAATATATCCACCACAGTAAAAACTTCCATTTTCCTTTGTAATCTCAGCTACCCATTTCCCATACTCTGCTTTATGTTTTGTCACTACAGGTTGATTTGGATTTTCTAGAATTTTATACATGTGTAATACTGAATACAGTATACTCCTTTGTGTCTGGCTTTTTTCACTCAACATGATTATTTTGAGATTTATTCATGTAACTATGTTTTATCTTTTCTTTTTGCACAGTAGTACTTTATTATATGAATATATCAGTTTTTTACCCATGCATCTGTGGATAAACATTTTAATTTCCTAATTGAATGTCATTTATTTCCATTTAATTATTTATTTGTTGCACATTGTACTGACTTAAACCTCCAGTTCAGTGTTAAATATAAGTGATTAGAGTGATATCCCTGTCTTATTTCTCTTCAGGTAGTACATCCAGTTTCTGTTACTCAACTTAACCTAAAGTATAGTCTCTAAACATGTTAAAAATAATCATTTTTAAAAATTATTTAAGAAGCACTTAGTCCCTAAGTGTTAGTAGATGTGGCCCAAGCAATTGGGTGGTTTTATAAAAGGAAAAATGGGATTTTAAACTATGAAAAACATACACTGAATCCCAGGCACAGGCTGAAAAGAAATCGGAGCTTAAATCCACCAGTGAATATATTGTGAGGTATAGTCCCACTAATGGGATACTCCAAGCAGTTGTTTTCTGGAAGGAGGGAAACATTTTTCTTCTTGTTCCTTTGTTCCTGATAGGGGTCAGGCAAGTTAAATGGTAGTTTAAGGAACTGTTCCAGAGGTATATAAAGAGCTAGGCTTATTCTACAATGCTCCACACATTAACGTACTCGTTCAGTAGGTTTCTTTTACATAAAGCACTTTCCACACACTCGTATATACCTGTAATTAATGGCTCACACACGTGGAGAGGGGAAATGTTAAAAAGTATAAATAAAAAGAAATAAAACTTAAGAAGAAGAGGTCTTGAAAACACTGCTGAATCCTTTAGACTTTATCTGGTAGCCAAAGTTACTCATTAAAGACCTACATTGACAGAAGTGATTTCTCCAGTTTTCTGTTTCCAAAGCTAAATGTGGGAGCAATATATTCTAAATATGAATCACAAAGAGATCACCAGGATACAATTCATTGAAAAATAAAGACTGTGCAGAAAAGATAGGCCCAATACTATGAAATGAAGTACATTTTATCATGTATGACATACCTTTCTCTTTTTTTTTAGGTAAAGAAATGAAATTTTCTAGAGAAAAGAGTACTATATATTTGTTTCTTTTTTTTTTTTCTTTGCTTTTTGTTATGTGGGTAGCTCCCTGACTGGGAATCGAACCCAGGCCACAGCACTGACAGCACCAATGCCGAAGCCTTAAGCCACTACACCATCAGGGAACTCCCATATTTGTTTCTATAAATCATATATGGTAATAAAATTTTAAAATCACATTAAATAGACTAAACCTCATCATCTAAAACTACCTTTGAATACATTTTTACTACATGGAAACATGAAAGTGTGGTGTGGAGTGGTGTTTGTAGTCTGTCCTAGAAAGTCTGAAATTACAAACTCACATCTTGTGTAAGGAACTTGGGTCACTTTTGGACAACTAGAATGTTCTTCCTTAAATTCATCCAATTTGATTAAGGTATGAATATTCTAAAATAATAGTGGTCAATATAGGGAAGAAACTTGTATATTGGGGAGAGAATTGAATTGTGGATGAGAAGAACAATTTTTAAAGTTCTCACAGACCATTCTGTATGCCATCCTTACTCCATACTAAGAACTACTGTTTTAATAACAAATAAGCATATAAACAATTTAGATCTGAAATCTCCCAGTGCCCATCTTCTCCCCCACAGCCTTTCCCCTCAACACCCCATTGTATACTGTTCTGGGAAAAAAGGCACTGCTCAGAAGCTCAACTGAATTAATTCCATTTTAGTCATCTAAGCAAAAAAATTAACCTTATTCCAAGTTCTCATTTCTTCATTCCTTCCCCAAGCAGTTTCAATTTTACTGTTGTTACAAATACTCACTGAATAAGAAAATGGCAAGACCTTTTTTGACTATCAGTCAAATCAGAATTTCTACTGAGGTAACATCAGTAACTAAAGTAGAATTGAAAAACAAATGTGAGGATGATTAGTATTGTTAGTGATGCCTTTTAATGATTATTGCCAAGAAAATTAAAACAAAAGGCTTTAATTATTAGTAAAACCCTGAACATTGCTATATTCTTTAGGTTTTTACTTACGTATTATTATATAAAAGAATATTGGTTATTGAATTAATTCAATATATTAGATAAATTTAATAGTTTCATATTTTCAGCAAGTATTTATATTTAGTTTTTTACTATATTGATTAATTCACAAGTAAAGGAAAGAGTGTTACCTTTCTAGAAAAGTTTCTTAAGACAGAAGTAACACTACTTCAAATCATTCAATATCAGAAGGCTGTGTTTTATCTGAACCTAATCTCTATACACAATAAAACATCCTGTAAATATATATATATACAAGCATGCAAATAAATTATAATATTGAATTAATGTTGTGTTTTAAATGAACTATTGTGACAAGAATGTATAATATCTATAAGAAAATAGAATAAAACAAGCTTTATTCTCTTAAACATGTACTCTTTTTATGGCATGAGTTGTAGATAACCATTCAATATAGTCCTTTAACTTTACAATTATAAAGCAACAAAAACTATTTTGCTGTAAGTGCAAGTAATTTAATAACTTTACAAAACTGATATGTTCTTTTCTTTTTAAAAGTACTGGTGCAGAAATCAGTGAAATCTATAAAAATTTACTTACCTTTCCAAAGACTTTCATTCTTTTAAAAATATCAGTGTCATCATATTGGTTGGTTTGTGTGGTTTCTTTTTTTCTTAGACTTAATTGAATTGACACTGGTTAACAAGAATTACATAGGTTCCAGGTGTACATTTCTACAGTGCATCATCTATGTGTCACATTATGTGCTCACCACCCAATGTCAACTCTTTCCATCACTATATATTTGACTTTATTGACCTTAATTTATACAGATACAGTGCATATGATGTACTTTTCCTTATTCTAAATTTTAAAGGCTACTTCCTAAATATGTAAATAATTGTCAGAGATTTAAACATATAATGACAATATGTGTTTTTCTTTTGAATGAGTAGTGCCCTCCCAAAAAAAACACCCTCACAACACAAATAGAATTTTTAAAAAATCATTAGTTTTCAGATTATTTGTCCCAAAAGTAGACAGAAGGCAGCTAAAGGGGAAACAACAATCATTCTATGGCTCTCTTCCATTACCCTTCTTCCAAAATGTTTCACCTACCTTTTAAAACATTTATTTAATATCAACTTACACACTTGTTAGGTTTAGGAGTTGCTCTAAGCACCTAAGAAATATTAGCCCATTAAGCCCTTATAATTACCATATAAGCAGGTACTAATATAATGCCCATTTTAAATATTAGGAAACAAAGTAACAAAGAAGATAAATAATTTGTCAAAGATTTCACAGCTAGAAAAGTGTCAGAGGCAGGATGAAAAAGCATACCAAGAAAATGAAGTTAGAACTTTATTAAAAATTAGACGATAACACAAACTAACATATAGTTAAGCATGATGGTCATATTAGTTTGTTCTGGCTGTTCCAAGACATTACTACAAAGTTGTAGTAATGTCTTTTGTTGGCTTAAACCAACAAAAATTAATTCTTGAACAAAATTTCCCTATCAAATGAAATATATGGTTCTGCCAATAATAACCACCTGAGGAATTTCTGATGATAGCATTAACATGAAAACTAACTGGTATCAATTAGTTACTACACTATAGAGTTAGCAACATTAATCTTTTCTCATTATTTTTCTATCATTCAATATACTAAGTTTTGAGGAGCAAAATCAATGCTAGGGATCAACATTATACTCGGTTCTGGGAATTCTCTTGGAAACCTTCTCTGAGAATGAGAATTTATGGCTCAGGTTGCAGTTGCTGAATACAAGACCCACCTCCATCCAGCATGGGTAATTAAATGGCCAGATTCAACTGAATAAGCAAATGAGGAAGTCTTTTTCTTTTAACTTTAAAAAAAACTTTACAAGGAAAATGCAATTTAATTTTTTGAGAATTTAGTAATTGGAATAAATTTGTAATACTTAATTTCAATGCAATTTTGTTTAGCACAGGTCTGAGATAACCTTAACTAGTAGATTTGAGAAATACTCAGTTTTCCATATTCCTGAGTCTTCTAGGAGCAAAAACTGAAATTGCTTACCTTTCATGGGATAAAGATATGAAAAGTTGTTTGTTTTGCTATTGTTCCTATATCAGGAAATTACCACACAAAACTTGGAGTCATCTTTTTCCGTTCCTTTCATTCATAAACCACAGCCAAGCTGTCAATATATGTCATTGCTCTACCTTTTGAATACATGCAGAATCTAACACATCTCACCCTTTCCACTATTACCATCTGGCCAAAGCCATTATCATTTCTAACGTAGAGTTATTGTAAAAGCCTCTAATTGATGACTCTGCAACCACTTTTGTCTGTCCAATATCTCTTTCTATTTTAAGACCATGTCTTTCCTAACTCTAAAGAATTACATGACTTCAAATAACAAAATAAATGCCTAATCTTTACCCCTTAAACAGAAGCACCCATTACCTCTAGGATTTCACATATTTGTTTACCTTCAGTACTTTCTCAGGTATTAATTAAGATAGACTGGTTGCTCTAACATGGAACCCCAAACTCTCAGCAGCTTAATGTAATAAGCAATTATTTCTCAATTACACCACAGCCCAGTTTAAATTGGATGGTTCTGCTAAGGGCCTTTCTTTCAACTAGTGAATGAAAAATCTCAGTTACTTTCACTATGTTGCTTTACCATCTCAAAACACTTTGCTTCCATCTAAGCTGATAAAGGAAAAAGAGGAGTTAAAATATTTCAAAGAAAGTCCTATGGCCAGGACTGAAACAGGCTTTATCACTTTTGCCCGTATTCCATTTGATAAGCAGTCACATAGTCCCAATAATAATAAGGGTAATAATAAGGTAAGTGGGAAAAACTAGATAAGTGAATATATGTGTAAGTATCCAGCCATGTAATATAAAAAAAAATGGAGGGATTTATGGCTGGACTTTTCTGGACAGCCCTTGTATAGCCTCTATCTTGACAACTCACCTTGTTAGTTAAAATACTTCCATTTCACTCTTTCACCCAAACATAGAGACTGTCACTTTCTTGACAAGTAAGACAAAATTCAGGATTCCAACTCTCTACCACAATGTAATATGACTCATCTTCTTCTTGAAAACTGAGCTGAAAAGCCAAGTTATCTGCCCCATTAATATACTCAATGTGCAATAACATAACTGAGACAGGATAAAGAAAATAAACACTCTTAGTGAAAGTTATCACCATCCATAAACATTCTAAAATCTCACAGAACAGACATTGTAAAGACTTGAGGTGGGAAATGTGATCTGATTTTTTTCTCTGAACATAAGTACTGGATTCATTGTTCTCTTCAGAGATACCTAAAGTGGATTTTGCATCCTTGGTGGCTTTCAAAGCCCACTTTCTCCTATGGAAGACTTGAAGCACAAGAATTAATTATTTTAAGTTTCAAACAATCAAAGAATAATTTTAGCCTGAGCTCAAATTTTTTTGGACAATCTAGTTCTACCTAATTTTAGAGAAACATAAGTAGGAAGTTATAACAATCGAATAAGCAGAAAAGTGACATGATTATATGTGTTAGTAATATAGCATATGGAAGTGTCGAAGACAGACTGGAGAGAGAAAATAAATCATAATAGAATGGACAGTCATGTAACTGTCAGTATAATTTTGACAAAGTGAAGATAGGCCTGAATGAAATCTATGGTAGGAGGGATAAAGTAGCAATTGCTTAATCTAGTCTGAAGTCTGATTATATAACTGCTTTAAGATAATTTTAGTATGGCTTTTGAATGTAATAAAATTTTACTATATGAGCCTAATTTTTAAGTCAAGGATCATTTTTGTCTAAATGCCATATAACTTCTGACTATGTTTAACGTATAATGAAGAACATATTTACCATTTTATTCATGACTTAAAAGGCAGTTAAAATGTGCCATCATAGTTTTTCATCTATCTTTTACTATTCTCATATTGTCAGTCAGCAAATCCAGTGATTTACCTCTGAAATATATTCCTAAATCAAACATTTCTAACATGCTCCACATTTTTGAGCCTAGTTCAAGCTGTTGTCATCCCTCATAGGAATAATGGGAAAGCCTCTTAACTGGTCTACCTGCTTCCATTTTTACCCCATCCTAATTCCCAACACATATACATTATACACACAGCAGTCACAATTATGTTACACATTACTCAAATCACATGACTTCTTTTGTTAAAAACCTCCAATTCCTGCCCTATTAACATAGAATACATTCTAAACCCCTCACCATAAGCACAAGACTAACTTGCTCTAGCTAATGGCTTTTCTGACCTCATTTCCTTCCACATTCTCCATCTTGCTCCATGCTTGCGGTGTGAAAGTTTTCTTTCCTTCTTCAACTGTTGTGGTTTACCCTATCTGAGAACATTTGCATTGATTTATGAATAGGACTGGGTGCTTTTCCACCTCGGATCTCACATAAATATACCATTTCAGAGTAGTTGTCCCTGAATACCCTATCTAAATAAGCCACCCCACCAACCAAGTTGTTTATGTTCTGTCATTGGCCTTTTTTTCTTCATAGGAGTTCTTTTTATTGTTTTTTAGATTTTTACTTTTTTGTATACTTATTATGGCCTTCATCCAACTCCCACAAAAATATAAGCTCTATAAAGGCAGAAATTTCTCTTTCTTATTTACCATGTTGTTAGCAGGGTCTGTAACAATCCCTGGGACATATTGGGTAACCAATAAATATTTTTGGAAGAATAAGTAATGAAATAAAGATATTAAGAAATGAAAAAAGAGATTCTTATAAACCAGAATATTTTAGTCTAACAACTTATTGGGGACATTTCTTAGGTATATCATTTTCCCCACTAACCTATATGGGCCCAGAATATTAATGAATGTAGCTTTGAAGATATAAATTTTTTAAAAAATCAGAAATTTAGTAAAACTGTTAATTTGAGATAAATTTACTTCCATGTTCTAGACTCAAATAGGAGCAAATTTTAATTTGACTTAATCATGATCTAGAACTAAGCTCAATAATGGCTTCACTTCTTTCATATACTATATTTAATATTCACTTCTAAATATTTAATGATAAATTTGTGATTATACATTTTAGTCAATTTTAATAATTGTCAAAACTCAGACATTTTTCTTTGTACAAATTAAAACCTTATAAAAATTTACAATGGTAAGTGAATAAAAGAACAATAGGAAGATGAAGATGATGAACTAAAATTTAAATATCAAAAACTATATCCTTGTCAAATCATAATTGTTAATGGAACATTATGTAGTGAAATAATATCACATTCTGAACATAGTCTTTTGTTGAGCTTTTCATGGGTGAAGAGATCTAATCTAGAAAAATTTGGCATTTTTGAAAAGCATGACAATTTATCATAAAGAGTTACTTTTTTTGCTTTTTTTTACAAACTAATGTTCTGGTCCATTGGTTGTAGTGGTATAAAATTGGAGTTACAGCTATCATGACAGTATTTGGGGTTTTTTTTTTTTCTTTAGAGTTCATTCTTTTCCTTTTGACCACATTGAGAAGGGTTAGATTGAGTAAAGGGTAAATGCTAAAGCTCTGAATTGATGTCACATCCTTTGTGAAGAACAATCTGCTGAGCATGAAAACACAGACATCATGTTTGAGACACAGAGAATTCATCCAAACCAGAAGATTGGAAACTTCCTCAATATCTTTGTCTCCCTCATTTTATTATCTTCAATTTGCCAAAAATATTGTTTCTTGTTAATTAAACATTTTAAGGCTCTTTTCATTAATTTATTTTTGTGAGATCTATGTCACATTTAAAACTTCCGTTACATGTACATTATAATAAATAATCCTAAAGCCAACATACACATAACTACCAACAACTAGAAATTTCACATCAAATTATAAAACATTTGTACCACCTCAGGTACTATGTATATTTCCATTATCAATCTACCCCTTCCTTAAATCTAGAGTTAAAAGTCATCTAGTGAGTTAAGATGATTAATTCTGTTTTGTTGTTTGTTTTTGCTTTTGTTTTCTTTCCCACCTCTGATGCATTCCCTTAGATCAGGGGTGTCCAAACTTTTGGCTTCCCTGGGCTTCATTGGAAGTAGAATTGTATTGGGACACACATAAAACACACTAACACTAACAATAGCTGATGAGCTAAAAGAGAAGTCCATGCATAATTTCTGTAATGTTTTAAGAAAGTTTATGAATTTGTGTTAGGCCACATTCATAGCTGTCCTGGGCCACAAGAGGCCAACATGCCATGGGTTGGACAAGCTTGCCTTAAATAATACTGTTTGGTTTTGCCTATTTGTGAAATTTTAAATTCAAGAAATACTATTATATACATTACTTTGGGTCATGCTTCTTTTGATCAATATCAAAATATATTTGTAGGGTTCTTTATATGTGTTTATATCTATTTTATTATTTTCTTTTGCAGATAGTGCTCTATTTAGCCACTGGAATGATATACTGCCATTGCTTGGGAGAAAGTGTCTGATTCTTTTTTTTTTTTTTTTTTTGCTTTTTGGTATGTGGGTAGCTCCCTGACTGGGAATCGAACCCAGGCCGCAGTGCTGACAACGCCAGCGCCAAAGCCTTAAGCCACTACACCATCAGGGAACTCCCAAGTGTTTGATTCTTTAGCAGTATTGGCTTCTCATTTTTTTCCAAGCAGTTCACATTACTGCACTAGTATCAGCTGCAGAGATCACATCCTCCTCCAATAATTGTGAGATGGCCCACTCTTTTCCTACCATATATCTTTTCAAAGACTGGAAGGTAAGAGCTTTGAAGAGGTTTATGGATTGACTTTTTAGAATGAGCACCAAGTGTTAAAACATTTCTATCCAATGTGAATGCTTATCAAGGATTTGTACCTTACAAGAAACTCTCAATTATCAAGTATACATAATGACATGTTTTGTAAACATTGATTATTCTTTTTTTCCCAGATACCACAAGCTTATTTAAAAGGCCATATATAAAGTGGTTTAATGGCAAAGGTGGAGGCCAGGCATAGACTTAAAACATGAGCTTTCTTTTACATAAACTGATATAGTTCAGCTACTCTTAGTGAGTCATCAGCAGAGACCAAAGATGAACACACAATATGGCATCATGCCCCAAGAGAACCAATTAGCCTACCTGGTGACAGAATGATTATATGAGACTACTCTAATTATGAAAGGAGCAGCATTTTGTTCTCACAGAACTTGGCTAACAGAACAATCTAACTTTCCCTTCTCATAATATCCTGGCTTAGTCTTACAAAATACAGGCAATCCTCACTTAATGACCGAGTTCCATTCCCACAACTAGATCATTAAGCAAATTAATTGATAAGTGAGGAGATGAAAGGTGGACGTCTTGTGGTGTGTTATGGCACCACAAACAATGTATTTTTTAATAGATATCACATGACACCACACTTAGAAATGAAATATGTAGCATGATTGTGAACACTTTGTGTAATGAATACTAACCAACTGCAGGAATGCGATGAAGAGGGAGAAAGGAAATTCTTGGGACTCATACAGACTGAGAAAAGGTGCCCTGCACTGGAGAACTGATTATAAGTCCGTGAGGCTGTAAAACAAGTAGATCATTAAGTGAGGAGTGGCTATACTTCATTTGCCACAATAATATGTGGCCTAATACTGCTTTCTTTCCAGGAACTCATTTCATAGGAAAAGAAGAATCATAATGTATTCATCACCGAGATTCATAGGTTTTACACGTAACTGATCATCAGAAGTAGTTGGCCTAATAGAATAGTCTACTAACAACTCAATTATGGTGCCAGTTTGGAAGCCAAGATTCCTGAAAAGATGAGCATCTAAGTTGCAGTATTGGCTTCAAATATGCTGCTTTTCCCACCATGACCATAACACATAGCTCCTGAGATAATAGGGTGAAAGTGTAAGTAGTTTCTCTTACTTTAATACTTAATAACCCAGCCACAGGAGTTTGACTTCTCATCTTCACAGTTTTGAACTTTGCTGATTTGGAGATCACATTTTCCATGGGAATAATGCATCCTTGAGGACCAAAAATATTCCAATTGAATTTGAAATTGGGATACTCCAGACTTCCACCAAACCAGTGGGGGGCGGGGGGGGAAATCAGGTTGCATATAAACAATGATTTCAAGACAGACTAAATAGGAGGTCTTATAGTGTTTCTGTGTCCAATAAGTAAAATTAATGGAAAACTATATAACTTAAAAAATATATAGGGGACCAGGCAGGATCCTGACCCTTCAGGAATAAAAATTTAGGTCACTCCCACAATCCAAGTTAAGAGCCCTGATCACTTGAAGTTTTGGCTAAAAACAAAATAAACACAAAATGTGTAGTGTCTTCATTTGTATGCAGGCTAATTAGACCTTTCTTGGTGGAAGCATGAAATTCACTTGTTATATAAAAATTGAAATATATGTGGAAAAGAATGTTAAATGCTGATTAACCAATGGTGTTAGGTGAGACAACAGCTTAATGACGGACTATCATTAAGCTATTGTCTCACCTAATACCATTCGCCTGTACTCTTTTTGTGATGGTAAGGCTGAAAATCTGCAAATAATATTCCATTCTTCCATTTGCTGGTGGTCTATTAGACTTTTTTTAAAAAAAAAAGGTATTATGGGAAAGATAATAACACTCCCAGTTCTTCTATCCCTGTCACCTTTTCCTAGCAATGTACCTTTATCACAGCAGCAACCAATTACTATAGTAGCAACAGTTGGTACATTTTTGCAATTTTTCCAATATACCCAAAACCAACCTCATCATTTTTCAGATACTACAGCACTAGCCAGCTTGTGTATCAATGACAGAAGTCTGGATACCAGCCCCAGAAAGCCTAACTCCAAAATGGTAAACTTTTAAAAAAAGATCTTCTCTTTGTTCCTCTAAACCCATGGATGGCAGGTGCTTCCTAAAGTTTCTCTTATACCTTTTCAGTTCTCCAACACTTGGTCAACAAGTTATATTATGTTCCTTCTGTTCAAATAATTGTGCTTTCTGATGGTCCCTGCTTGATAAATACTTACAGTTACTCTACCACTCGAAATATTCCCTATATTTTTCTCTTTTAAGCAGTCTCCCATTATGCTTTGTGTACAATCTCACTAAAACTTTCTGGCCAAAGGTACCAATGATATTCATGTTACCAAATCAGTGATCAGGTCTTAGTTCTCAACTTACTTGACCTATTTACAGTATTGGACTCATTTATTCATCCCCACCTCCTTGAAATATGTTCTTCAATAAGCTTCTAGTCTAACACACTTTCATAAACTTTGTCCTACCACCTTAAGATTTCAGTCTCAGTGACATTGGTTAATACCCTTTCATCTCCCCAGTTTCTTAATACTTTAGTGTTCTGGGGATCAGTCTTTGGACTTCTTACTCTCTCTACACTTATTCCCTTGTTGATATCATCCCATCACCTGGTTTAAATACCATCTAAATATAATCATGTTGATTATGCCTAAGTTTTTATCTAAAGCCTGAGTATGTCTTCTGAATTCTGGACTCACATGTCCAACTGCCTTCGTGAGTTTTCCACTTAGGTGTTCAATAGAACCTCTATATTCTATCTAGAATGCTAATCTCCTGATCTTCCTTCTATCTAGCCTGTTATTTCCATCTTTTATTTATTATTTTTTAAGTAAAGGCCAGCACTACTTTTCCATTTGTTAAAGCCTAAACATTAGGTATTGTCTTTGATTCCTATATTTCTCTAAAATTATACATTTAATCTTTCAATAAATACAGGAAGTTAAAGCCTTAAGTTATCCAGAATCCAGTTATTTATCAACCCCCCTATATTGACACCACAACATCTGATATCTCTCGTGAATTTTGCAATAATCACCTATCTAGCCTTTTTGTTTCTATCATTACACACCTCCTTCCCCATCAAATTTTTTTTTTATTTTAGGTATTTTTAATGAGGTGAAATGGACATACAATAAACTGCACATACTTGAAGTATACAATTTGGTTAAGTTTTTATTTTTATGTAAGACTCAGAATGATCATATGAAAATTTTCATCCAATCTCATTATTTTAAGGTACTACAGGTTACCATATAAACATTGTCTGAATTGTGACAAAGAAAAGAAATTAAATATATGACTAGATATTAGCAAAGGCTACATCCCAGTGAGGATTAAAAAACCCTACTATTCTAATGAAGACATATTTCACTTTATTTGTATAGAGAAAACATTGACCTAGCCTCTGAGGTATTTAAAATCACATAATAGAACATTTCAAGTGAGGCTTGCTGGGATTCCTCATTATAATAGGAAAGATTAAAATTTTCTAGGAAAGAATAAAGGTCATGGAAATTATAGTTTTATTGTATACATTTCTGGTGATGCTTGAATGAAAAGATTGATATGCATAAAGATAACAACTAGAACTTAGGTACAAAAAGCTATGGGATTCAATCTCAGATGATATTAGAAAGACTCCTTTCTTATCACTGAACTTGGAAGGCAGGTAATATTATTTCTAATTATTTAACTTATCTATTCTACTTGAAGTATTTTCTGCAGAAGAAAAAAATTTACTGATTATACCAGGAATGGAAATTAAGATTCTTATTGAACATTATATTTATTTTATCCTAAATAGATAATTAATTAATATATAATTATTTGATGAACTGGGAAGTAGATGTAGAAAATGTTGAAATCCAAAGGTAAGTGTTCTGCGGGATCTTAGAATGTATTTTTAAATAGTAATGATTGTTATGGTTATTTAATTTCAAGGCACAATTTGAGATTATAAAACTGAAAAGAAATATGAACATTATATTAATGACATTTTATTCTTCATATTTTTCAAAGTGCATAGCATTTTATTTTGTATAAAATGGTAGTCTATAAGTATTTAATAATTAGCCCTTGCTTCATAACATTTTAAGTAACTACGATATGTACACGTAAAATTACATCAACTTATGTCTTTATTGCTAAAATGGGAAATGTTTTTTTATTATGTGAAGATAAACTCTTAATAGTTCTGCAACCCAGAGCTTAATTTGTCCCTGATAAACTACATTTGAGTATTGCCACTAGAATTAAGTTTATCTACATACGAACAACATTTATTTTCAAACGTTCTTCTGGGTTTCTCGTGGGGTGAGAGTGGTTATGGTTGATATCTATAGATGACTTGTTCAAAAAAAAATGACCTTCATTCATCTTATCAAATTTTGGAGCTGAGAGTTTGAATACTTCTGGGTAAATATGGGAAATTGTTATATAATATCTCATGTGTCACCTAAGACACACTGTTACTTTAAGTACCTCTAAATAGTTAGATGATAGATGATAGGTAGATAAATGATAGATAAATAGATATATAGATACATAGGTAGACAATAAGCTAAGTTAGTAGGTCTTAATAATAATCCTGCACCATAAAATATTTTGATCCATTTCTGTGACTTTTTGTGTAAAATATATTACTTTTTAAAATACCAAAGTGTAATGTAAAGACATTTTGAATGAAATTTCAGGGAGCTAACATGTGGGGGAAATGTGCATCAATGAACTGAGGAAGTTTAAAATCATGGAATTAATTCTGTAAGAAAAAATGGTAAAGAAGTTGAAGCAAGGAAATGTCTGAGGAAATATTTAGAATTTAAGTTTATCTACAGTATAAATTATAATGATGTTAATCATTTTCATCAGAAATATGAAGAATAGTCTCATACAGTCTAATTCCTACCTACATAGGAAGATTCAAGGGACATACTTTGAAATCACATTATTCCAGATAGGAGGGATATTATATAAATAGAAAATTTAGGTAAATACAACCACTGGAGGTGGTATATTATTTTCCTTAGGAATTTCTCAAATTTATTTGATTAAGATATATATTCTCACTGAGTCCAGACTGGATAATTTATGTATTTATGAAACATTTATTGATGGTACAGTATGTTTAAAGCATTGTGCCTAATTTGTAGAGAAAAAAAGCATGCATAAAGCATGTTCCTACACTGATGAGAGCACATATGGCTGATACAACTAAATATACATTTTTTTGGATCTCATTAATCATGTTCAGAACTGCTTATTTAATAAATATATAAGTAGTTCCAAATAAGCTTAGTGATATCCTTGTACTTGCAAGATTGTATAAAATGTCTGGGGTTTAACATTTCCTTAAACAATTAGGTCACAGGATTTCTGAAACCTAATATATGTGAGTGGCAGAGAGAAACGTGTTAAAATAAAAAAAGAAGCTAAAGAGTTTATTTCTTTTCACAGAGTAAGGTAGATGTGTGTGTGTGTGTGTGTGTGTACACAAACTAAGAGTAGGTAGAAATGAATTGCAGCAACACACCAAATGGGAATTTCTGAAGATTTTCACCAGCATCAGCTAACCTAACCATATATGAAAAACTTCGGATAGAAGGGCATTTTTCATAAGGACAAAAGGTTACTCTATAAAGTACTGAAAAGTAAGCCTGGCATTAAGCCATGGCAGTTCTAGAGAGGCGAAGTTTAGTTCCAGGAAAGTCCCTTAAAGTCACATTAACTTACCCAAAGGAGTAATTAGTTTTCTCTCAATTAAGTTTCTCTAATTTAAGAGGTTCATTAATGAGATGCTTTGGAAAATAATGAGTGAATTCATGTCATATATCTTATACAAATGAGATAATTTCATTTTCCTTTCTTATTTTACCTTTCATTCATGCTCCTTCTAATTAGATGACTTGTTGCAAGTCTAAGTTCCACTTTATGGAAGTAAGTATGTTAATGTTTTTTCCCCAAAGCAATCTACAGTGAAATTCTGGTTTTGATATGTATTTGAGTGTGCTTGTCAAAAGTAAAAAAAGAATCTGAGAGAGACCTTTAAAATTGCTTTAAAAAAATTAAGTAGAAAATATTTATATGGGTAGACTGTACATTGTTATAAATTCAGTCATTAAAAAATAGGAACACGTGGCTTTGACCTGAACATTTAAAATATTTTTAAAAATCCATTTAGCCACGACTTATATTTTACAAATGTAAACAATTTGCCATATTGACCTTTTCAGTATAAGAAATAACATTTTATTAGCCCTGCTAAAGTTTTCCCTAAGGATTTAATTTATCTTTGCTCCATCCCAGATGTAAAACATCCCAAAGTTTATGTATATGATTCCTTGGCTTGTTTATATAATTTTAATGTGCTTGTATATGACTCTTAAAATACGTAAAAGGGTTTTGCAAGGTTTTAAAATTTTATGTAAACAGGATATGTAACATATTGAATAACATTCTGTAACTTACTTTTTCATTCCAAATGTTTGTTTTTGAGGTTTATCCACATTGATGAATGCACCCATACTTTCACTTTAATTAATCTTTGTCATGCTAGACCAAATAAATAAGACATTTTATCTGAGTAAAAAGTAAACTATATTTCTTATATGATCCTATTGAGTTGATCCTTATTCAAGGCCTTTGCAGGTGGCCCCCAAACATTTGTTTTTATTATGTACACTCTTAGCTAAAAAGTTGAGTACTCAATAAAATATAATAGTGGTGTGCATCTATTTATATATGTATATAAATGTATATATACACACACACATATTAATAATAAAACTCTTGAGCCAAAATATAAATTAAATATTATAAAATAAAATACTATTTTCTATCAGTAAAACAATGGATAATCTTTCTTTAAATGACTATAAATTAGATAAATTATAAAATCCAGACAGAGATATTATGCCAAGAAGAATTTATTCTGTAATTATTTTGAATGTAAAGTAAGTATATTCTGAAGCAAACTTTTTTTCATTCTTTAAAAATCATTAAAATAACTAAATGAAGTAATCCACTCTTTTTCTTTGCTTTAGTTAGGAAATGTTCAAAGCAACTACAATTCATTCATTGAAGAGGTAGTACTTTAATATTCTTACATTTAAATATAACTCAATGTTTTATGTTTTCTTATGCCACATTAACAGCAACCCAATTCTTAACTCTAAAAATTCATTTTATAAAAATTGACATAACTATAGTCATTGTCAAAAAGTAGTTAATATGGTATTAACAGTAGCTTCATAAACTTAAAGTTTTAAGATAAATTCAGAAAATATAGTTCTTCACGTTTGATCAAGCTCAATCTAAGAACAAATTCCTTGTATTTAAGCATTGCAATTTAAATAAAAGGGTATAAACTAATAATATGAATATTAAATTTTACCTCTATGTTTTTATGCTTTTTCTTAATTAACACATTAATCTACTTATTTTTATAACTGGGTAACAGAACAGTGATGCATCTTTCTTGGAAATGTACTAATTATATTTTAAAGTGCTAAATTTCTCTACTTCTACTGTGGTGATCAATGAAACAATGCCTTCTGTCATGTCATCTTTACTCAAATTTGCACAATACTATATATTTATCTATAAAAATGATCATTTAGCCTAAAATGAGACTATGATGTTATTATAAAAATACAATAAGAGATACAAAAGTGTATAGATATGCTTCTCAAAGCACATGAATGGACACTCTGCCTTTTAGTTACATAGATTATTACTGAATTCCTCATTTAATCAATAAAAGAAATTTCTTTTCCAAGGATATTTTTTAATCCTACCATTATGATATGATATGATATCTAGTGTCATGGAACATTCTGGAAAAGTATTAGGGGAGTCCAAATGTTTTCTGGAGGATGGGACTCCTTCTTTATCCACAGTGTTCATCATCTGCCAGTTTTTGGGAAAGCACAGGAGGGAGTCTTCATTCTGCCTACCCATTGCACCATAGAATATGTAGAGACATCTGAGTATGGCAGGGAAGGTTACGTATAGAATGTTATTATAGTACATCTTCATCTCAGAAAGAACTGGTAACAATAATTCTGATAAGCACTGAAAGAATATACTTAAAACTCTGTCCCAACACTGAAATATGCAAGTCTTGAGTTAGAGTGCTATTCTCATTGCCAACACAGACAATTTTTTTCACATTCATCTATTTTATCTTTAGAGTTTAAGTGACCTTGACTTTAGTAAAGATCATTTCAAACACCAGATCCTCTGAAATATGATGAATCTCTATTTTTTACATCTCTTTAAAGAACAAGGTAATTTTAAATCCATCTGTGAATATAATGAATCTTCTCTGAAGTGATTTTCTAATAATTAAACTCAAACTAAATACTTGTGATAGGTAATAGAATTTGTTGGATACAAAATATAGATGCTAGGAGGCTACAGCCTGACCACGCAGGTCCATATCCCAGGATCAACACTTAGTAAGAGGATAGCCCGAGTAAATTGTTAACTTACCGTGTGCCTTGGTTTTTTTTCATCTGTAAAATAAGAATCATATTAGTATTTACCAAATTAGTATTGTTTCAAGATTAAAAAAAAAAACAGTGAACATTTTTTCCTATAATAAATCTCTTTGCTAAGTAAATAAAACCATTGGAAAGATCAGTAAGTCTGGAAGAATACTGATTCTGTCCTAACTCTTTCATTTAACCCATAAATATAGACCAAAGTTCAGATTCAGCAAACTTCTAGGTACATTTTAACACCAAATTGCCATTCTCTCCTTCAGCAAGTTTAAACTCTCAAAAGCAAGTATTAAATTCCTACTATTTCCCAGGCATTTTCTTTGAAACTATCACTGGAGATATAGTATCTAGAATAACAATTAGCATTTTCTGTCTCATTTTATTGATGAGAAAACTGAGGCCCAGATGGCAAATTTGCCAAAAAATCACATAGTCAATGGGCAACAGAGAATCTACACAAACCGCTTTCAGTCTGTTTGTCCTTGATGGACTCAAATTTCTCCTTGTGTCTAAGATCGTGGAGTGAAAATGGAGCTATTATATTTGCAACAAATAAAGTTCTATTTCATAGAAGTTCCCTAGAAAAGGTACTAGAAAGAAGTATAAAAAAGATACTATCATAATTAATTTTGGTTTTATATTTTAATAACTATAAGTGTGTATGCTTACATGAGTATGTGTGTACTGATGTACCATTATTTAGACATAAATTAATAGTCACTGTACTACTTGCATTAGCTTGATCATACTATGGTAACAAATAACCTCAAGAACATTATTATCTCATATAGTAGATTATTTCTTCCACACATTACCTCACAATCTGATGCAGATGTGATATATGACTTTCATGTACTACTCCTAGAGCACATGGTTTCTGAGTGCCAACATCAGGGTAAAAGACAGTGAGGGGGCACATCAAATTTAATTGTCATAACCAGGAAATGGCACACGCTGGTCAGAAATAGACAGGTGGCTTCTCACAGTCCAATGGTCAGAACTAGACATGTGACTCTATCTTTGCTGCAAAGAAGTCTGGGAAATAAAGGGGAGAAAATGGAGCATTTACTCTTCCTGCAATAATAACACCATGTCTAATAGTAATAAATTAGTGTGGGTATGTGTGTTAGGGGACAGAATTAATTTGGAGAGCAACCAAATATAATTAATACAACTTTTAGTTTAAACTTTTAGTCACTAATACCAAATTACTTTTTTAATTTTAGTTATGGATCTCTGAAACATCTCCCTTGTAGAACACTGATTTGTACATTTCTAACAAATCAAATCTTACTCTATATTTTTTACTTAAGAGTTTGGTTCTACTATAATGGTATCTATGATTGTATGATGTCTCCTAATGAATAATAACTGTAATAACTTTGGAATTTGAATTTCTTTACTTTTACTAATAAATTTCTCTTGCAGAAATGTATGTTATTGCTGTGTTTTATTTAATTTCCCTAGAATTTACCTACATCAGTCAAGGTCATTATTATTTTGTTTGACTTGCCTAACTTATATATCTCCATTTGTTTTTGTTTCTTTGTTTTAAATTTTTATTCAACTTATTAGGGTGACATTGGTTAGTAAAATTATATAGGTTCCAAGTGTATAATTCATAATACCTCATCTGCATATTGCATTCTGTGTTTATCACCCAAAGTCAGTTTAGCTCATGTAGTTACTTCGTCGTGGCAGACTATTTATCTCCACTTGTTTTTTACTATATGTGTATCACATCCTTTACCATTTATCTAAACATAGCTAATTTATTATGCAAAATAAAAAATCCAACAATATCAAATCATAGAGTAAATAATATATCCAAAGGAATAAGACCTCACTTGTTATTCCTCAAGCTTTGCTCCAGAGATACTCATTCAACACATAGCTTTTCGATCTCCTTTGTGCCAGGAACTGTTCTGGGAACACAGATGTGAGCAAAATTAGCAAAGAGCCTACTCTCATTGAAATTACATAACAGTAGAGTGAACCAGAAAATAAATAAAATTTGAAGATTAGTACAAAACATGTGCTAGGAAACTAAAACATGGTGCTGAGATAGGAAATTTTGGGGGGTTTGGAAATAATCTGACAGAAAATTTAAGCAGCGAACAAGACAAACAAACGAACAAAAACTCATAGACATAAAAAACAGTTTAGTGGTTATCAAAGGGTAAGCGGGTAATGGTAGAAGAGGGTAAATGGTGTCAAATACAAGGTGATGGAAGAACTGATTCTGGGTGGTGAACACAATGCAATATATAGATGATGCATTATAGAATTATACAGTTAAAATTATGTATAGAATTTTATTAACCAATGTCACCCCAATAAATTTAAAGTAATTTTTAAAAATAATGAAATAACATAATTAAGTATCCTCTATTAATAATCTTTAGTAAAGAAGCTCATTTTTCTGCTCTTCTCAATGAATCAGAGAGAGAGGCTTTAATCAGATACGTCTTATGATTCTTCTTCTGATATATAATGGATATGAATAGAAAATTGTTAAAGTCATACGGGTTATGCAGTATGCAAAATGCAGTAAATCTCAATTATTTTTATCCAGTGTCCAGGAGGTTATCTTTACTTCTTTCCATATTTATTCATTCAATAAGTATTTTAAGTGTCTGTTATAAGTCATGCATATAATAGAGTTCTTAGAGATAATTATCTATGATAAGGCCAAGTTCCTCTCCTCATACACTTTATATTTAGAGATGCACCAGACAATTAATAAGTGATTTGCAATGAAATCTATATATTTAGAAAAATTTATGAAGAAAAAACATGAACCAAGTTGAGTTGACAGAGAGTGATAGAGTGAGAGAGGCTCCATAATTTTTGAGGGGGTCAAATACGGCTTCTTTTGGCAAATTAGTTTGAGCAAAGAGCTAAATGGAAGGGAGAAGTGAATCATACGAAGCTTTAGGATAAGAATACTCCAGGAAGAAGGAACTGAAAGCGTAAATGCTCTAAAGTACAAAAGAGCCAACCAATCTCACAGAAAGGGGAAAAAAAGCCAAAACACCAGTTTGGCTAGAGTGGGTGAGCAAGAAGAAAAGTAACAGAGAAGATGAGGAGGTATGCAGGTCCTGCACTTTGGTAAGGACTTTCCCATTTCACTGTCACTTAAAATCAGGGGACATCAGATGTAGTGGTATGATTTGATTTTCACTAGAAAAGGGTAGAATAAACACAAATTCAAAGGTTACTGCAATAGTCCACTAGAAGATATGATGTCTTGACCTAGAATAGCAGCAGTTTATATGATGTAAAGGAGGAGGCAGAGTAAAGATTAACTAATAAATGGGTATGAGAGGGGAGGAATAGACATCAAAGTCTACTTTGATCATGTGACATACATGATGCTAATGGACAACAAAGTAGAGATGTGGAATATATAGATGGGTATGTGACGGTTTTTAGGAAAAAACAGTGACTAGTGTTGCTCAAGTTCAAGTCTATCTTAGGTCTAGGATCTAGTTCAGGACTTCTCAAAACTACCAGATGGTAAATTCTTTGCCACAATTCTATGAAGAGATAAGAATTATGCATCTAGAATACAAATCAACATACTGCTTTCTAAATTTGGATCAATTATTAAATTGCTGTAAAATTGTCCTTAATTGTTGAAGAACATTTAGATTATTTCCATATCTTGACTACTGTGAATAATATGGGAGTGCAGATTTGACTTTAAGACACTAATTTTGCTTCATTTATATGTAAATCCAGAAGTGGGGTTACTGAATCATATAGCGTTCCAATTTTTAATTTTTTGAGGAATCCCCAATACTATTGTCCATTATGGCTGTGCCAATTTACATCCTTACCAACAGTGTACAAGTGTTCTCCTCTCTTCACAACCTTGCTTACACTTAACCTTTTGACTTATTGATAAAAACCATTCTAATAGGTGTGAGGTCATATCTCATTGTGTTTTGATTTGCATTTCCATGATAATTAATGACGTTGACTATCTTTTCATATAACTGTTGGCCATTTAACCCTAAAAAAAGTAGGAAATTCTACCATTTGTGACAGTTTAAATGAATCTGGAGGACATAATGCTACATAAAATAAGCTAAACCCAGAAAGACAAATACTTCATGATTTTAGTTATATATGGAATCTAAAAAAGTCAGGCTTTCCATAATAGAGAGTAGAATGGTGGTTATCAGTGGCTGGGCACTGGGAATGGGAAAATGTTGGTCAAAGGGTACAAACTTTCAGTAACAAGAAAATTAAATTCCAGGGGCCTAATGTACAGCATGGTGATTATAGTTAATAGTAATGTATTATATACTTGAGATTTGTTAAGAGAGGAGATCTCAAATATTCTCACCACACACACTTACACACACCACACACACACAAAATGGTAACTGATGGATATGTTCATTAGCTTGATTGTGATAATTATTTCCTAATGTATATGTATGTCATATTATCATGTTGTACACCTTAAATAGGAACAATGTTAACCTTACCCAAAAATGGGGGACAGGAAGCTGGACATTGCAGTAAGAGTAGGTCTTCCTGTAAGTGAATGAGTGGTGCCTGATAGCAAAGCACAGAGGAGAGACTGTGATTACTAAGCTATAATTTTGACTAAAATCATCAAATAATTATGGAAAGGAGTTGACCCACTCTGACAAATGCAACAGCAAGCAGACTGATGCACATGAAGAAGGGATTCAAGTATAATACATACAAATCCCTTCATCTTCTCAATTGATGTACAAAGGAATTTTCAGGTGAAAAATTCTTTGTGTTAATTTCAATTCTTGCAGCCTCACTACAAACTCTGTATCTAACACAAATTCCTTCTGAAGAAACAAAACAAAGCTTCCAATGGCTACTGTAGAAAAATCTCAAAAGCAACTTTCATACTTGAAGCCCTGAAAAGAAGATAATATGGAGAAGAGGAACAAACCGCCACTTAAACTTTATGTAACATAATTTCAAATACTTACGGTTCTCAGTAGTCCTATTTTATGAGAACAAACCATCTCAGCCATTTACTTTATATGTAGAAATCAATTTTTCAGACATTTAGTTTTCTCAATTGTTTCCCTGAGATTACTTATTAATCCTCCAGATACCTCAAATTACAAATCTAGGCACAGTAATATGAATACTTGTTATTTATTTGCCTAATTTGGAATGGAAATTTGCTTATCTCAGGAGACTAGTTCTTTAACTCTGGCAATCAGCAATCTGAAGAGTCAAGAAAATGATAATACATAAGGGACAATTTTCAATGATACCACCTCCAGGAATAATTATAAAATGGGCAAATGTCTTCAGTGCCCCAAGGCTCATAAACTTGTTCCCTTCTACCCCAATATATGCTCACTCTCTTCCTATTCTATTCCTCACTAAAACTGGTCTCTCAAAGATATCTTAACAATATAAATGTCCTTCTCCAACCACTTTTCCTGTCAGGGTGCAGACTGTACTTTTATTTCTAACCTTCAGAGGTTCTAAGTCTTAGCACTTAATCATTTAAGTGTCTAAACATTCCTGTTCAAGAAAAGACAGCACTCTAAACAGACTTCAAAACTCTAAAAAAGACTGCATTTGAATGGAGTTCAAACATTTTAATGAAAATCAAATCATACTGTTTAAGGGAAAGTTCTGGCATCAGTGAACAGGTGATAAGCAGAATTCATGGATGAAAAAAAATCTGGCCTTGAAGTTGCCAAGCCACATAAACAACTGACAAAAATACTGTTTAATCATGCCTTTAGGTATGTACACAGGTGACTGACCTCTGGTCTTTCTATTTAAACTTTAGTGAACCAAATATCAGCATTGTCCACAAGACACTTTGAACAAACCACTGGCTTTATTGGAGATTAATTTAATTCTATTGACATTTCCTTATGTCTTTGCTTTCTTTGGCTTTTCCCCGGTTGGTGAACAACATGTGTCTCTTCAACTGTGAATGTCTTTATTGATTCCTGTCATCACATTTATTTTCCTTGTACTAAATTTAATTCCTGGTGTATGTGCTTTGGTTGAATTTGGCCTTTATTGTCATAAATGACCTAAGACTATGCCCTTCTAAAGTGGAATTCTTACGGAAGCTGGATATACCTGCTAATGTTGTTGTAGGGCTTGAGAGATCAATTTGTAAGCTCCTTGAGTTGTCACTGAATTTCTTACAGCATTTAATATTCTGAAACTCTGCCATATTACAAAACATCATCTCCAGATTTTAACTGATTCTCACTACAAAGGATACCACTATGTTGCCTTTCTTTCAAATGGTCCTATATATTGAAATTACTAAATAAATAATAAGAACCAAACAAATACCACCTGTCCATCATAATCAGATTTCAACAGTTACAGAGCTCATCTGACAAAGGCAGTTCGAATATTTTGTTTATTTTTGCACCTCTATTATTTTACCTACAAAAAATACTAGACATGCATCCATATTTATTATTACCAATAACACCATAACTACAAATCCATCCAGCTAATTTGTCCTTTAACTCTAGTATCTATAGCCTTTCAGATCGTTCAACATATCCAGTTGGATAAAATTAAGTTGGAATTATCTACAGTTATTTGGAATGTATTTTATATGGCATGAATCCAGCATGTCTGAAAAATTTTAAATGTAGCAAGATAAATTACAGTTCATATTTTCTATTAGAAAAAAAGGATTACATTAAAGAAAAAAACAAAACAGTAAAAATTCGCATACCTGATGGAGAGAGCGCCCCCGTGTGGTGATGTACAAGCAGATCCCGCACGCATTTGGTAACTGCCTAAACTGGCTGACTGATAGTTTTATCACGTCATGGGGCACACATCCTGTGCTCACTGCAGCCATTACCTATTGATTTAGACTTAAAATCTATCTCAGGACAACATCCTAAGAAGCTACATACAATCAGTTGTAACTGGCACTGAAGATAAGATTTAAGTTTCTTTAGTTAGCCACGGAATCATTTAGTTAAAAAACTCAGTTAATCAGATTCACTAGGAACTAGTAAAGACACATGTGCTCAAGTCTCTGATTTTGTATTAATTTTATTTACATTTTACTAATTCTGTGTTAAAAATTTGTCCAAAAAACTTAATTCTGCAGCAATATCACATCGCCAGCTATGTATTTTCTCTTTCTTGCTCATTCACACACATACACACACACACACACACACACACATCATGGCCTGTTACCTGTAGCTTATTCTTATCAAGACAACCTAATATTATTTATTTTATTATTACCCCATCTATGTACAGTCATATAATTTGTAATGCTGACTAGCTCTATGCATAATTCACAAACACTGAGAATTTTGCATCATAAAGTAAAGTTCACAAATATGTATAAGTATATATTTGTGAATGGGCACCCTCAAGTCTGATAGTGTCTCAAGAGTGAAGTTTTAATTATAAATTATAGAATTAGTAGCCTCAAGGCTATCATTAAATCAGTAGAGCTCAAAAAGTGTGCTGAGACATCAATAACAGACTTACAGGACTTGAAATTCAAAAGAAGGCCTTAGTTGGTTACTTAATTGATTATAGGTTATGCAAATTGAGCACCAGGAGTTGAGAAGTTGAGACGTAAAAAGTGGGAATATTATGTGTAGCAATGTTAATAATAATGATACTTTTATTTAATGAGTATCCTTTGGGTCAGACGATAATAAAATAGTTCTCAGAATGTGTTTTAATTATCTTGATAGCCCACAAAGCATATATTATTAGTCTTATTTTACAGATCAAAAAACTAGGACTTGGAAAGTGTATGAGGCTCGTTTGAAGTTACAGAGGTAATACATCTCAGAGCGAGAATGATCTGATGCCAATTCACTTTACTGCCTGCACTGGAAAACAAGATGGATGGAAAATTCCTGGAAAAGAGTATTACTAGTTTTATGGTAAAAAATAATAATAATAATACCTTTGAGTCATTTGTATTTTAATAAGAAAAGACTGTGGCAAGGTAATAATGTAACTGGGTAATATTAAGGACAAGATAAATAATTCTGCAGTAACTAAAAACTCCAAAATCTCAGTGGCTTGAAACTACAAGAGTTATTTCTCCCTTACCCTAATATTTCCTGTGGGTCAATTTGAAACTCTTCCATATTGTTCCCACTGGGGGATTCACATTGTAGGAATTCATGTTAATGAAAAAGCTACCATCTGGAACATGGCCAGTGGCCACAGCCAAGAGAGTGGGGACTGAATTACCTGAAAGCTTCCAGCCAGAATGAAATACACTATTTCTTACTTGTATTTAATTCGCTAAAGCAAGTCACTAAATTCAAGAGCAGGAAAGTAGAATTTTACATGTGGCCACCAGGAGGAATGGAAATATTTGTAGACATTACTGATGACTAACACATGTATCTCTTGCTTTATTGATACATGCCAACTGCCAACAGGATAAAATCCAAGCACATTTATTTGTCTTAGAAAGGCCACTATGATGCGGCCTCTCAGTACCTATCATACTTCATCTTCTATCAGTCTCCCACAGGAATCCTATATCTCAATGATCTTGAATCAATATTTATGGCCCCAATTATCAAGCTATATAATGCCCCAGGCATTTCCACATGATGTACAATTTGCTTGTAATTTTAATTCCACCTCTGTATGCCTGGTGAATTCTTACTCTTCTGTTAGGACCCAGCACAGGTTTTCTCTGCCCTATAAAATGTATCAGCCTAGTCCCTATCCTTGATCCACACATGCTGTAGCCCTACCTCTATTCCATCCTAATCAAACTCATTTGCTTTTATGTATTAGACTCTAAGTGCTCTTAGTGCAATATCTATGGATCATTGCTAGTGCCCAATATTTGGTTGAAGGAAAACAATTATATGTATTTTAATAGGGAACACCAAGATTAGTAAAAGGCATACATCATGTATATTAAACTATCATCAATAAATCAGGGGAGGTTTGAAACAATATATATGAGGGCTGTCTGGAAAAAATCCAGCCATGAATCTCTCTTTTTCATATTACATGGTTGGATACTTTTTGGATAGCCCTTGTACAGGACAACAAGGAATAGGCATATGGGCAGTAGCTTTTTATTCTTTACTGATAATTTACAGCTAACTTTTTTTCTAAGTAACTTTTCTTTAATGCATTATCTGGTTATTTTAAATTAAATTGGAAGGTCACATATATGTAAATCAATTTGGGAGGCTTTTAAAATCTACCTTTATCTCTTAGAGATTCCTCCCTGGAAATCAGATGGGTCAAGTTTCCTCTGAAATTCTTTAAAAATCATTATGATGAGCAATGCATTTTGTCATTTAATAGCATTTACTTACCTTAGATACATTGGAGATAAGTGTATAATTGTTCCCATTTTACAAAGAAGAAAATAAGTTCAGAGAAGTTACATGGATGGTAATTGCCTAAAATGGAATTCAAACTCAAGATTTTTTTATGATGGAGCCATGCTGTCAACAATGCCATTTGTGCAATAAATGTAATAGAAGTGAATAAAGGTATCATTTCATGCAATTATGGAAGCTGATATTCCAATAAATCACCATACCCTGTGTTTTATTAGGGGTCATCATCTGTTCACAAAGTTTTCATTCAAAGAGCATTGATAAGTTATAAACTTCAGGTTTTATCACTTATGTGAAGCTTGAAACTCACAAATTTTGCTGAAATTGTACTTCACAAACTGCTGCTGTTTTTGTCAAAGTCAAGGGGCCACCTTGGGCCTGGTACATCATGATGGTTACATATCAGAAATCTTATTACCATCTCACCTATCCCACTGAAACATCACTGAATAGAGTATGTCCTTGAATTCTTTGATACTTTTGACATTTAAAGGAAAAAAGCAATGCATTTGTTTTCTAGGAATTTCTACCGAGAATTTTCTAATGTTATTACAATGGAACGCCTACCCTAGAGGTTTTTTAAAACACATTTTCCTAATACATACATTTAGCCCCAGGCCAGGTTTTCACAATTATTCCTTTCTGAACTTGAATTGGATCCATTTGTGCCAACAGAATTTTTATCTGAATGCTGATCTAATCATTGAATCTAAGTCAGTTCTCTGAAGTACCTATGAATTACAGAACTAGGAACTTCGCTCCACCACCCAACATAAAATGATTCCTCATTCCTTCACAGACTTATTTTTATATGGAAGTATTAAAATTGTCTTCAAAAATTCTACTTAGAATAGAGATTTTACTTGTTTATTCCTGGGCTCAGAATTTGTGTGAAGGCCCCAAGCATAGGCAATTGCTTCTTCTCAGCAGCAAGAAAACCCCATGAGCTTCACTGGGGCAAATAGTTAAAATGACTACTCAGTAAATTGTACCTTTCATAGAAATCAGGATGACTAATAACTAAAGAAAGAGTCCCAAGTGGTTAGTTCTGCTATCCTTGCAACCAAACAGGCCATGCTGCTTCAAAATTATTTCCCACAAATCATTTTTAAGAGAGTCATTTCAACCCAACCTAACACTTATTCAAAGTCTGGGCTTAGACAGATAAATAACCTCAGACATTTTGCAAATCATTACACAATGTTTACTCATAAGTTGCTTTATTATCCTTTATAGAGTTTAGTCACCAATTTCGTGAATCATTCTCAGTAATACTTTTTTATCCATTCATACCTTCAGGGTTAGAAGTCGCTTTGTAGCATTTTCAATTAATTCATGATACTATTTAAAAAACAATCTTTCCCTATAAATGACAACGTGAGAAATTGATCTCTTCTTCATCAATGTGAAGCAGATAGGACAACAAAAAGGGACATTTTAATAATAAATTGTTACCCAAGATTAAATTTCTTCAGCTCCTGTGTATGGATGTTACAACAGAATAAAAAAGAAGACAAATACATTTGCAGAAATTTAAGTGCATACTCATCAGGCCTATGACAAAACACCCTTCAATTCACTAAGTGAGATTTTTTAAAAATTTTCACATATATGAAAACTCAAACATTATAGTTATTCAATAGTTCTATAATAAATTACATGTTTCAGTATAATATGGTTGTTAAGAAGAGCATTTTGGAGTTGTGCAAACCTTGGGTCAGAACCTAGCCCTGGAACTCATTAGCAGCATACCCTTGGGAAGATTTCTGAATTAGTGATCCATATGTTATTAACCTATAAAATGAGAATATCAATATCTGAACCTCACGGCAATGCAAGGATTAATCCAATAGAGTTGATTTACGTAAATAAAGCACATACTATGATACCTTGTAAAATCTGCATGTTAGAAAGCAGTGTTTTTGTTCTAATTAACATCAGCATTTAGAAATAGTTGCCAAATGTGATGCTCTACAGAAATTTGCAAATAAATGTTTACATGTTTGGTTTACACATGTACATAGGGGGGAAAAAACAATACAAACAAGAATATGTCCTGAATGATAATAGCACATACATTTAGAAATTTGATGAGACAGCCAATGTAGTCACGAATTTAATTTCAGAAGCAAAAAAGAACTCTTTGTAAGTAATACTATCATTTATGAAAAAAAAAATCACATGGACTTCTTATTTGACAAAACAGAATAGACTGGTAATTTATAAATGTTTCTGGCTACTGAATTTAAAATATCTGATGATGCATAGTTTTTGAAGACACAATATTGGTGTTTTCACAGTTTCTACATTTTTTTTAAAGCAGTCCTAATGAAGAAAATTGTCTGTGACACTGCTTTATTAGTTCTTGGCTTCTGATGCTATAGGGATTGTTTACACAGGTGGAAGACCTTCTTGGAAAAGGAATAGAGAAAATCAAACTTCCTTCAGTGAAATGTGACCAAAACAATAGTCCTGTTATTAGGTGACCTTCATCATTGGTAACCTCAGCTGAGGGCACTTAAACTGTAGACCGGAACAATAATCCTGGATATATTTCCTCACATTAGAATGAGTTTCTTAAGGCTATTAAAGAAATACAAATAATTTGTCTTGTTTAGCATTTTTGTCTTAGGAAAATTTCAAACCACTTAAGGCAAGCCTCTGAAAATTCAGAATTAGGGAGATATTGATTCCGACAGAATATACATCAAAGATTATATAATCTAAGACATCTGGGACTCTTAAACAAATAATGAGAAATAAATTTTAATCACGATAATTATCACATGTATTTAATGTATCTCAAAAGTTAATGGGAAAAAATTATCCAATATTTGGTTCTGTGCAAACACATAGAGAATGGTGTTGAAATAATTATGTACTTTGGAAAAAGACCTGTGGTCAAATCTAAGCTCTATTACTAAGGAACTATGCCACCTTGGGCAAATTACTTTACCTCTCTGAGCCTCTGTTTCCTTATAAATATAATAATGATACTGATACTTTTCAGATTCTTATGAGAATCAGTTAGAAAGTATATTTAGAAAACATAGATAAGAACCTGACATATGACACTAAACAAATGTTCGTTTCACATATCTCAAAATACCTTTATCCTCATCATAAATTGAGTTAGATTTATTATATTAAATGAGATACATCATGTAAAATACTACTGACCAGTGTAAGAAAGTTATATTATTTGGGTGATTCAAGTATTATCCATTATGTGCAAGTATTAATGTGCTGAAGCTGCCCCCTGAGATTCAATCTTCAAACATTTAGAAGTTTTAAAAGCTTGTTGTTACACAGTTGGTCACTGGACATCGGCATTGGTAAGAGTATTTGCACTGTGGGAAATGAGGGTTTTTATTTGGTTGTTTTTGTCAGGGATCTCATTTACTAGCACACTACTGACTAAAAGAGAGGATAAAATTTGAGAAAAAGAGGGGTTGGTGGAAGCAAGTACATTCTCTCTCATAAAATGTTGAAATTAATATTTTAGAAATTTTCAATAATATTTTAAATTAAAGGACTAATTGATTAGTTAGATATATCTTTATTTAGTTTTGATTCAGGGGTCTATCTTTACCCAAGTACTCTGTGGACTATTTCTAATATACTTGTTCTTTGCTTTTTACTTTTGTTCTGCACCAAATGCTATTCAATTTACATGCCAGTCTTTGTAAAAATAGGTATTTCTGTGTATTATGCTTTATTTGCTCATTCATTCAACAAATAAATATTTAGTGCCAATCTTGTGCCAGACCCCGGGATACTCAAGATGCCTATAGTCTAATGCTTAATGTAACTAACATCAGTTGCTTTTTATATGCCCAGAGCATTAATCAACAGCCCTATGAGGTTATCCAATTACAGAAAAGTAACCTAAGCCACAGAGAGGTTTAAAACTTGCCCACAATTCAAGAATTTGCAGGCAGCAGTTAGGGTTAGAGTCAGGCAAAATGATTAGAGTTCATGCTCTTAATGTTGATCCTTTACAGTCCCTATTTGAGATGATGAGTTAAAAATTGGTAATAAACAAATGCAATAAACTGTGAGGTTTTGTGACAGTCTTTGGAAATTAAATATCCATAGACCTGGTTTATCTTGCTCCTAATTTGATATTTCATAAATGCGTGCCCTACTACACTTTTCTGTTACATGCTCTGTAAAACTGCCAGGTACTTTTTACTCTGATGAAATCTCTGTTCTCTCTCTCACTTTCTGAAACTTGGTCAGAAATCCTTTGAAATGACATGGTGGAGGAAAGTTTTATTAAACCATTCTCTAAAAAGAATCACCAGCAAAAAATTCCTACCATGGACTCTATATGTAGAGCCTTAGAGTTTCTTGGTCTAAGCATTTTATGCCCGTTATATCAAATAATATTGGATCTTATTCAATATACATCTAATTCCTAGGATAGATAATAACACCTCTAATGAGAAGGTTAATTGTATACTACACTATGGCCTAAGGTACATAGATAACCATTCACAATTTCATAAATAAAACTGGCAAATTAAAGGTTATTTCTCAGAAATAATCCATTCCCTAAGCGACTCAGAGCTACATAACTGCTGAGAAATAATTAACACTTGATGAACTATGATCAAATCTTTATAACATGTACTCAGAGATAACATTGTCATGACTGAAGACCTTGGTGACTATCTCAGGTTGAGATCCCCAGGAAGCCAACAGAGGTGGGGATTAATATGTATGAAATTTGTTAAGGGCCCTTGGAACTAAAATCATGGAATGGAGAAGGAAGCAGGAACAAGCAAAGGGGGAAGTCAAGCTTCTGTATAGTTTACAAAGTTTTAGTCAATTCCATGGGAAAATTCTGGAGCTGGGATGGTGAGAGGCCTGGCCCTCAGGGAATTCATTAGAGGGAGTTTACTGGCCTGCAAAGAGAGAATGCCAATAGGAGAGTCAGGTGAGGCAAATCCTGAAGCAGCTATTATTACTTACTGAATGGGGCATTGGTTGGAGAATCAGAGCATCCACTACAGAGATGGATACAACATTTGAAAAGGTTAGAAATTAAAAATAACTCTTTTCCTCATCATTAACTCCAGAAAACAGGGTGATGTGAATATGCATGACCAATGGACCAACACTGGCAATTTAGCATATTTTCCAAATGGGAGCAAGATGACAAACTAATGACTAGCAACTCTTTTACCCACATGTGTCTTCATAATTTGAGCTTATTATATGGAATTGTCTCCAGCATATAGTTCCCATTCATAGCATTATTTCTAATACACTATGTAATGATGTTTTCCTACTTCTATTCCTCTGTCTGCCAATCTAACTTCCATTTCTGTCCTTGACTCAATCATCAGATTTGACACGTGTCCTTATTTTCCAAGCAAAAAATATCAGTTCCCCTTTCACTATTCAAATACTAAGCAGGAAAAAATGTAGACATTTCTAAAATTGCTAACACTTGGATTAAGACATTACAATTGTAGAAACTGATAATTACAAATAATTACTCCTTTCTATCAAATTTGTCATGTAAGTTAGTTCACCATAAATGAGGTAACAGATTCCATTATAAAGATGTATTTAAATCAGGCTACATGTACAATATTTTGGGATATAAAGACATCACATTAACAATTTTGATGTATAATGATATGTCTGTATGAAACAGTGAATTTCTGAAAAGAGTAATTATATTCAACAGTACAATATCTTATCATCAAACACTTCAGTGACTTTTAATATTTGTCAGTGCTGTAACATTTAATATCATTATATAAAAATGTATGTTTGAAATTTTAAAGTCAGAACAATTACTATGCAATTGTTCAACAAATACTTGAGTGCTGATTTTGGGCCCATCGCTGGGAATAAAGAAGTGAACAAAACAAAGATTCTTCACTAATGAAGCTGTATACTAGGTGGAAGGTAAAAAAATAAAAACAAAAAAATTATAAAGTGAAAAAGTAAATAATTATATGAATTATGAGACAGTAACACCAGCTTTGCAGAAAGTCTACATAGGGTGGTATGATAGAAGTTGCTGTTCTAGATTGGGTAGTCTGGGAACATCCTTTTGTTGCATGATTCCTGAACTAAATGACAAGAAGTCGTTAGCTCCTCAGTGATTAGAGATAGAGAATTTCATTCACGCAGGACAGCAAGTAGAAAGCCCTCAAGGCAGAGAGAAATTTAACATGTTCAAAATTCAAAAAACAAGCTAACTTGGTTGGAGTTTAATGAACAAGGACCTAAGTGAAAAGCAGTGAAGTGGGAGAAAAAAGCAAGGGTGGGATCACTGAGGGCTTTGTAAACCAGGTTAGGTAGGAGAAAAGAAATGGGGTAGCAGATAAAGAAGAGAAAAGAGTAAATACGTAGATGGAAGAAGGCAAGGAAAAAGAAGGAGGGCAATAAGTAAAGAAGATAGAAAAAAATTTTTTTGAGCAACAAAATGCCATTGCTATCAGAAAGCAGAAAATCTTGTGAAGGAGATAAACTTTTAATGTAACAAAAGTGAGGGAAAAGACAATCAACAGAACTCTAAGGGAGAACTAAGGCTGCCTGGCCTGGGGTACCACACTGCTTGAATGGGCTCTCATGTAGAGTCCCATGACCACAGCATGGGATTGTCTGGATGTCTGAAAGGAGAGAGTCTGAAATCAGCCAAAGACACCAAGTTACTAGAACTATAAAATTTTGATTAAAATGAAGTTGTTTGTTTCTGGGAGATTATAGTACAGAAACCACATTTGGACCAAACTCTGATTTCAGGCCCAGAAAGAAAAAACAGATACAAGAATTATGAAGGTGGAAGTTCTGAAATTCACGAAGAACAAAGGCCACAAATAAGTGCTACATACAAAGGTTCAGCAGAGAAAGAAAATGTTTCAGGTAAGAGGACAAAAGAAGGAGTCTTCGGAGAAGGTGGATATTGATTATATCCAGACCAGAATGAGTTGTATGTGACAAGATGTGCCTCTCATTGAATGCTCTGGAGGGAATCACAGCTGATAGTTTGTAGCCCATGTTTAGTTTTGTGGGCTGACCTCTCTCAATTACTCTGAAACTCATGGTTCCTTTTGTGAAAGGAAGAGGTAGGTATTACTTTATTTTTCTTAATACCTTTCTTCCTGAAGAAACTACTTGTAGAAATTATACTTTATGGTCATAATTCACATGCACATACATAGAAATTTTAAATATAATAAAATTACCCTCATATAATCAAGCCAGAGTCATTAAGCTAGGATGTATTGTCAAGTGGACATGTGATGATTAATGTCAAGTAATGTATACTATTAAACAGAAGGGGGAATTTTAGTTAGACTCTCATAGAAGTTGAAGTAAAGCATTCTATATAATAGAAGAAATTTTACTGAGAGCTTGCTTATTCTATTTACTACACAAGTAACTAATAAAGTAGTAGTTAAAATCACAAAATCTATTGCCTTTATTGATTTGAGATTCATTATTTAAGTCTGGCAACATATGAAAACACTCATTATTATCATTTATTATTTTTATTTTTATTTGTCTTAGAATTTGTGCTGTGTCATTCTCTGGTTAGGCAACTTAGTGCTTTAGAAAAAAACTACTTGATTAAGAATCCAAAGATACTTTATTAAGAATCCAAAGATATGAGTACTAGCCACAATTCTGGAACTTTTTTAACAGCAGAGAAAGAAGTAATTTCCATGAAGGCAGAAACTGTGTCTCTTTTATTAACACTAGGTTCTCAATGCCTAGCAAAGACATTGACTATAGAAGCTACAAAATAGCTATTAGTTGTAGAAAAGAATAAATGAATGAAGTCACTGAGCCTTCTGTACCCCAGCTTTCTCATTGAAATGTGGAGGTGATAAATGTATCCTTCCTACCTTGATATATAATTAGAAGTTCTTGGAAAATTGTAAGTCACGTGTGAGAAAATTTTTCATTAAAAGCAGTGCTAAAATTCAAATCTGATTCTCATGATTCACAGAATATTGGTGTACTTCACAATGATTCTTTGTAAGCCTCTTAATGGATTGTTCAGGTTAGTTGAAGGGGAAAAGAAGCTGACATTTTAAAAGGGCTAAATTATAAAAGCTGCTGTTGTTTCTTCTTCATTTATGTTATTGGAACAGAGCTAAGACCAAGGTAATTCCAATAGTACATAATCCAACAGTCTTATGTACTTGGCTTTGGTACGTGTTCTTGTACTTCTAGTTGAAGAAAGGTTGTCTGGTGTTCTGGTAATCGAATTAAAACAAAATAATGAAGTCATAGTGACAATATCTAATTCAGGATTTCCTAATCTTAAGGTTCCTCTATTTAAGGTTTCCACACCTTAATCCATATAGACTGACATTACTCTAGATCTGTATCACCTCTTTTCTCCCCTGAATAAAGAACCCATGTCACCTACTGGGTGACATGGAATAGAAATATGAATAAGTTCAAATATCTGAATGAAAGAAGTACACAGAAGATATCCATACCATGATTTCATATGAATTACACTAGGGCCCTTTGCTACTTCCCCTTCTACCCAGAGATAACTTTGCCTTCAAGGATGGGGGAGTTAGAAGCTATCAGGTAGAAAAGCATAGCATGTTCTTTTCCACATTAACTTGAGTAACCAGAGAGTTTCAACTGTTTTTCTTTAGAATATTCAAGTAATGGAAAATAAAAACAAAAACAAAAAGCAATGACAGAAATCTCCTTTTTCACTATCTTTCACTCAGCTACATCGGGATAATTTTTACAGTGACTATAGTTTTTGGTTCTATAATATAGTCCCTGATGTTTTCAGTACTTGGCCCTGAAACTTTCTGGCTCAGAGTAGGGTTAGCTGTCTAAAATCCTGCACAATGTAATAGAAAATCTTGGGAGACTGAGAATTGATGGTGCACTAAATTTAATTTGATAATAATCAGAATAGACCAAGGTCATTAATTATAAATATATATAATTAGGCAATATAGCACATCTACCTTGTTTACCCACTCAACAAATCTACTGGCTTTTCCAGACAACAATTGGTTTCATTAGCCACCCAACTCTACTTAAGTCTGCCATCAACATCTAGAGTAGTCTATTTAGCTAATTTGAAAATACAACACTTGCAAATCTTGGGAAAGTTTCTTTCTAACGGATATAAAATCCTAGTAGCTTTCCTTCTTTAGTAAAAAAAAAAAAAAAAAAAAAAAAAAGTGTGGGGAGGTTGTGTTATTTTAACTAATTATTTTGTCCTTCTGAATTTTTAGGCTACATAACAAATGCTATTGTCATTTTAGTATTAATGAGTTATGTAAGTTCTAAGAAGTGTGTCATCCTACTGAGAAAAACAAATTATTTTGAAGGCAGTAACTTTGTTCTCCTGTATGATAAGGCTATCATTAGTTGTTTAAGATTAAACTGGTCAAAGAACTCTTCCACAATAGAAATTAATTGATAATATATTATCACACCATTTATGATCCTGGACTATCAGGAGTAGGGTCAATATTAATGACAAAGAAAAACATGACAAACACAACCCATTTTATGAAGAAAATTTAAATAACAGTGATGTGCACGTAAGAATACTTACTTGTATTGTGGATATTAAAATTATAATTAGAAAAAGAAACAATTTTAAATGCAAAACATTCACTTACCACTACGTTTTTGTTGTTGTAGGTTGGTTCCCTGAGTGGGGATTGAACCCAGACCATGGCAGTGAGAGTGCCAATGCCTAGCCACTACGTCACCAGGGAACCCCCAACTTGCCACCACTTTTAAAAATGTAGACCATTATGCTTTGTATTTATTAAATTCTGTATCCCAAGCAACATAATCACACAAAGACATGCCATAGACACATAGAGATTTAGTAATTATTTTTAGGATTTCATTTTGTAGGTAGAAGGGATTTACTGATATTTTCAAGGTTGAATCTAAAAGAAATTAGTCCTTATTTACTCAGTCCAGAATGAAAGAATCTTTCTGCCCATAACTGGGTTTTAAATTTTTGTTTTTTATGCCTATGCCTTATGTCTAATAATTCCACATTGTTTCTTAAAAATAATCACCTATTAATCTCTGAACTTAATAAAGGCATTTAAAGTTACTCTATTTAGGCATCCATTTTAAGGATGTAGGATGAAATTATTCTAGAAGATTTCATCACACCCAAAGCAGAAACTAGGAATGATCACAGGGAAACTTTTCTCAGAGGGTAATTTAATGACATTACTAAAAATGTGGGAATCCATATACCACCTAGATGATTAGGAAAGGGGTTATTAAGTAAGCCATTGTCTGAAACCCACTGAATCACTGGCCCTTTTGAAAAATGATTGGTCCTTTTTTTTCTAAAGATGGGCTTTAAAATATGAGATGTTTCAAGCAGCAGAGCTGAAAGATAAAAAGAACACAGACTTTGCGTGGGTCTAGCTATCGCTTCATAGGCAAAAGAGTGAGGTAAGATATCAAATCTTTGTTTTCATATTAAGAATCAAAATCAGTCAACTCTACAGAATAGACTATTAAGGTCACCCTACATAGGTCAGCGATTTGAAGTAGGGCAGGGTATTCACATTTGAAAGACAAGACATAATATACTTCCATGGTTGCACTATAAATCAATTTTGCAGTTTAATTTTATAAAATTTTTTTCTGAATTAGAAAACTATTGACTCAGTTTCTTAGTTTAATATATTTTAAGTTATCAGACTTTGAAATGAAAATTACCTGGTATTGTACCTGTCGGATCTTTAATATAGTATTTTCACTACTACACTAAATAGACACTAAAGTTGTTCTCTTAATAAGGATCTAGTCATTACCTTCCCATGGTCAGAAGGATTCACTCCCTTCAGTGTAGAACACCACAAAGGATGAGACCATCTTGTTCATAACTCATTCAACTATGTCATATGCCACCAAATGAGTCATTTAGTTAAGCTAAAACAGTCAGCGAACAATTTTGGTGTTTATAAGCAGCTGCTCTTGGAGAAAAGAATGCATTCTATTTTAGCTATTTATAAATAAACCTTTTTATTTTAAATTTTAATTTATGAGTAAATAAATTAAATTCACCCAACTACTCTCCAAATTGAACAATACCAGCTAAAGATTGTTATCATGATTTTATGATGTTCTTTTTAAAGCTAAATTTTACAATTTATTTCCTAGATATTTCATCTGAAAATGAAAACTATAATTATTTTCGGGCTACTGGGAGCCACAATGTCAGCCCCGGTAAGTGATTTCATGGTACAAGTGAAATTATTGCATAAAACCTATAACAAATCTTTCTTTTACCTTTTTTTTTTTTTAGATTATCCCGCAGCACCTTTTGTCTGCCAGCAACAGCAATGAGGTTAGCTTAAAAACGTAAAACAATCTCCTTTTTGTTTGTTTGTCTGTTTTTTAAAAACCTACAGGAGAAGAGATAAAAGTCAAAAATTCAAAACCTAGTTAGAGACGATAAAGAGTACTTGGTTCTTCAGTGCTCTTACGTTCAAATGCATTTCCAATGTCCATCTTTGTTTTATATACCAGATTATTTTTTAAATATTATTTTGCCTCCCTTGTTTTATTGTAAATTCTTCAAAGGCAATGACAATATCATATATCTTTTTGTACTAAATGCACTTAAACAAGTGTATATAAGTGTCCAAGAGCATAAAATGACTAACTAAACCACTGGCATGGGCTGAAGTTGTACAATCTCATACACAGCAAGGGAGAGGTAGTTAAATTCCAACCTCTAATCACTGCAATTTAGTATAAGCCCAGTGAGAAAACATCTCACTCCTAAGAGGAAACTACGATCAGTCACCTCTGTTTTGTGCTATATTTGTTGTAAACATTGTCCTCGATAATTTTAGCATTTATAATAATATTGTTTCCATATTCTTTCCTTTTCTAGTTACTATTGAATCTTAATACTGCTCAACTTCAGCCACTACAGCTTCAGGTACCTCTACTTCAACGATTATTTTAAGAATGTTTTTCTACTACTAATTTCTTATTATTTGTATAAGAACAAAAATTTCTCATTTTTGAAATGAAAATTTTTAAAGTTTTAAATTTGTCCCATATATTGTAATAACTATTCATTTGAAGACTATAGTAAAAACTGTAATTTGATTAACACTTCTTTACTGAGAAGTTGGTATATGCCAGGCACAGATTTTCACAACTATAAGACAGTTAAATTAGCTATTTTACACTAAGTCATACTCAGCTAACTATTTTTTAAAAATTGAAACTATTCTGGCAATTGCAAAAACCATACTCT
This sequence comes from Lyroderma lyra, assembly GCA_004026885.1. Lineage (NCBI taxonomy): Eukaryota > Metazoa > Chordata > Mammalia > Chiroptera > Megadermatidae > Lyroderma > Lyroderma lyra. Next base: position 87,566 of record PVJL010004095.1, read on the forward strand.
TTATCCCCTCGTTTTGCCCCATATTTCTCATGACCATTGGAAATAGAGCATTGTTGGTGTTACTTGCATAGCTCATGATGTGCGAAGATGCTGTCCTTTTTTATAATGTAGCAATGGAAATATAGAAATTGTCTACATTTTGTTTCTTTCCTACTCAGGACTGATTTTCAATTCTTTCTAAAATGAAAAAGAAGTATTTTCTTTCTCTTGTGTCTTTTTAGAGCCTATTTAATTCATGGATTTCTCCTTTCTCTGGGATCCGACAACAGCAACAAACTCAAATTCCGGGACTCTCCCTATTTGCTTTATCACCTCTAGACCGGTTCCCAGATCAGATAACTTTCCCAGGACAGGTCAGTTTTGCCCAGAAAACCCAGGTGGGACAACTGGACCCCTTACAGCCTCCAACACCACTGCAGACCCAACAGGGCCCTGATCATGTAAGTTGGTCCTCTTCTATTTTGGTGTTCTGAGGAGAGATAATGTGCATTGAATGTGAAAATAAATATGATTCAGCTTTGAAATAAAGTAGAAGTTATCGATCAAGAATTCTTTTTCACAATCTGTTTCTACCATTACTAGAATACTTCTTTATCTTTTCTCATTTCTAACATAAAAAATACCATTTAAATAAGCTATTATAGGATTACCCCCACAAATCAAAAATATTAAAACATGTCTTGAAAAAGATAATTAGAGAAATGTCATCTTTAAAAAAGATAATTTGCTTTAACAATGGTGCATATAATATTTGATCTTTTGTTGTCATAGAAGTCTGTTAATACATATTATAAATTTATAGGACTAGGTCTAAGTAAAATGGCTCTGGGATTTTAAATTAAAATGTCAAGTACAACTTTTATATTATTTCTTTTTTTGGCAGACTATGCTCCCATATGTGTCCTCCTTCAAAATGCCTCAAGAGCAAGCACAGGTAAGTTAATAGGACATCATCAGTCCTACAGAGAGACAGTACATACACTCTCCATGAAATGCTTTTATTTAAATATCTGGGGAGTTCCCTGGTGGTGTAGTTGCTTAAGGCTTCGACGCTGGCACTGTCAGCGCTGCGGCCTGGGTTCGATTCCCAGTCAGGGAACTACCCACATACGAAAAAAAAAAAAAGAAAAGAAAAGAAATATCTGTATCTCTGACTCCTGTAGTGGAACTATAATAACCCATATAATGACATAATGAATACTGCTATTGCTGTGCTGGTATCTACTTGTTAATATCAGGCTCACTTAATAATTTCTGAAGAAAGCCCCCTGAAGAGAATCCTGAGGACCCCTGAGTCCCCAGGGCATTACGATGTGGTGAGTAAAGGACCTCACTAACCCCTAAATTACAAGGGTAGGCTGATAAATTTTGCCTCCACTATAATATTTTTTGTTACATTAGACATATCTGGATAGAAACAATTCTGGGTAGTCACATGGTATCTCCCATTACTCTTGACCTTGCACACAGAGAAGCTGACATTTTTCACCCAGTGTACGTCGAAATGGAAGAGTGTTCAGACATTCTATTCAAACAGTGTGCTGTTACTGAATTCTTAACAGTGAAGGAAGTTCCTCCAATTTCTTGGAAATTTTTGAAAAAGGTGAGGACTTCTTAAAGAAGATCATTACAGGTGATGAAACTTGGGCTCATCATTATGACCCCGAGAACAAAAGACAGTACATAGTACACCACCATAAAAGATTATCTCAACCAAAAAAATTCAAAACTCAGGCCTCTCAGCTGGGAAGCTGATCCCTTATGGTGGTATTCCGTGGACTGCCTCTTGTTCTGGGGGTCATAATGATGAACCCAAGTTTCATCACCTGTAATGATCTTCTTTAAGAAGTCCTCCTTCTTTTTCAAAAATTTCAAAAAAATTCAAATAACTTTTTTCACTGTTAAAATTTTAATAACATCACATTATCTGAACTGAATGTCTAAACCTCTTCCATTTCGATGTGCACTGGGTGAAAGATGTATGCATCCGTGTGTGCAAGGTCAGGAATGATGGAGGGGAGATACCATGTGACTACTCAAAACTGGTTATATCCAGATATGTCTAATGTAACAAAAAAAAAATTACAGTGGAGGCAAAATTTATCAGCCCAGCCTTGTATGTCTTTACTTCATCTAAACTGCTGGCATTTGGAAACAATTCAAGAGAAATACCAGGGGCTGACTTTGCCCAACCCCAACTTTTGTTTCAGATGGAGATGTATTGAATTGATAAAACATGATATGATGTAGAATTAAGAAATACCTGCCCACATTATTTCATAGTTATGAAATGCTGCTCAAAACATTTCCAGGTTCTTGTATATTTTTAGTTTAATTCCACATTACAATCAAATGGTGGTTATTTTTATGAAATAGGAGAATCTCAAAAACATGAATGCAAACTAGTAGAATCATTACAGTAATACAGAAAACTCTCTCAAGATTAGGATAATTAATTTTATAATATCCTGGGTTCAAAAATATAGGGATATAGATAAAGTATATTATTCACCAGCAGAGTATTGACCACTTATAAAAAGTTAGAACACTGTAATTATAATTATGTAATTTTGCCTGAAAACAAAATTTACTCCTAGACATTATCTCATTGTATGCAATAGCATTTAGAGTTAGATACATGACATGTGAAATTACTTCATTTTAAGGATCAGGAAACCAAGTCTTAATGAGATTAAATTTCCAATCCTAATCAAAGTAAATATCTGAAAATATAATGTTTCACCCTTGCTTTAACCACTAAACCACTGACTCTCCACCCTGGCTTTAAAATAGAATTTCTGGTAGTAATTTTGAAAATTACAAATGCCTGGACCTTACCCATGCCTAATGAATCAAAACCGCATGAGTAGATCCCAAATACGATTATCTGCTAAAATGCCAACCAGGTGATTTTGATTCTTAGCCAGGATTAAAAGCGACTGCACAAAATGTTTTCCTCAAACCATAGTTGTTGTTGTTTTCTTAATTCTTATGTCTAATATAGTCTCTTATTTAATTATGCAAGAAAACAAAACAGCATACTAAACTATGTATAATGTTCTATGATTCCCAATTTCTATAAACACATATGCATACTCATATATAGACACAGATATGTGGAAGCCAATACAGGATAATGTGGGTGAAGTTGTAGGTGATTTTATTTGTTTTTCATTGTTGAATTTTCAAAATATTCTAAAATCTATATAGATTGTTGTAAGAAAAATTCAATTATTAAAGACAATTTAATTTTTGAAATCGCATTTATTATGGTAGAATTTCTAAAACCATGTCATGCAGAATAATTATGCTCAAAAAAATAGAGAAAATGCTACATAGGCTATTCTCTTAGATATTTGCAAAGTAATTTGTATATAAAGTCTAAAATTTGTATATAAAGTCCAAGGCGTCCTTTTTAAAAAACATGTTATTTAGTTGAACCCATCATTTGCTGAATATGTTTGACAGGCAACCTTGAAACAAAGCTCAGTATCATGTGCAATATAAGTTATTTCTAAAGTCTGGGAAGGTCTGCTCCCTACATTCTTTTGTTCATAAAATTGCTAGATATATATCAGCTTTAAAATAATATTGACACTAGAAGATTTTTTTCTAAAGGCCGATGCTAATTCGAAAGAAGCTCTCGTTTTTGTTTACAAATAGGTGCTTCAATACTATCCACTTTACATGCTCCTCCCCTGGGAACAACCTCAGCAAACAGCAACACGGTCACCCCCACAGACAGGACAGCAGCAGTTTGAGGAGCAGGTACTGCACGTGTTTGATTTTAATCTGATCAGTTCCATCTAAAAAAAGAGAGGACAAAGTAAATTTTCAGAGAGAAAAATATCTGAGTATATTTAGTGCAAAAACTCAACAGCTTCAACTGCTGGTAATAGAAAGCAGCGCTTTCTCCTAACCTAACTTGGAAATGCTCTAAGGCTGGATCTTAAGAGAATGAAATTAGTGAATGGACTCAATACAATCAGAGGCCAAAAGCTAAATCGTCTTAGAAAATGAAGTTTTCTAACTTTAAAAATCCTATCACATCCCTTATGTCAGTGTGTATGTGGTTATTATTTAGAAAAATAAAATAAAAATAGCTACCATGAGGAAAAGTACCTATGATCATTAGATCTTGAGATACAATTAGATAACATTACATTAACTTTTGTGGACCTGCAATCAATTTTTAGAATCCTAATGTAAATTCATGTGGCTCATGCATAGGTATATTTATTTTAGTTAGAATGAAAAATAATTAATAGTTTATCACCACTCTAAAATGTGCCAAACCAAATGTGAAAAAACTGAAAATTATGCTTCAAATGACTGGTAGTAATTCCAGTTGTCATGTTAACTTAAAGAGAAAGGGAGAGTTTTAACCTAGAAATAGGACATAGATAAGTGAAATGAATGACAGCCATGTCACAGGAGTTGGGAAGAAGGAATTGAGAGTACTCTGTTATATGGCATCTGTACCACATGTGAACTGATATGGTATTTGAAAATGAACTTAGATTAATTAAAAATTATATGGTAAACTCCAGGACAACTACTATAAAAAATAAAACAAAACAAAACAAAACATGCTTGGTAATTTAACAACAATTTCTACCACTTAAGAATACATGAACATTCAAAAGAGCATTTAATATAATATAGTAATATATATTTTTATGTAATCATTTATCACAAAATTATAACAAAAATTACCATAGAAATTATAATGCATTTGTTTAAAAATCTTACAGATACCATTCTACACTCAATATGGATACATTCCACAACAAGCAGAACATGTAAGTAAATTAATACTTTTCCATTTTTAAAAAAAAGCCCTAACTTTTGAAACTACTTTCCACATTACCTGTTAAATCTATCAGTGCCATTCAGTTAAAACACGTGGGGAGCAGATCTCTAGTTGAACAATGTTTGATTTATCCACCCATTGCAATGAGGGAGAACATATACCATGGGGAACTATGGGGTGTCTTAATATAAAAGTATTGAAATGACCTCTTGTAGGGGATCTGGGGTTGTGTCAGAAAATTTTGGGTAGAGTTCAAGTAGTGATGGTTCTGAGCACACCTATATTGGTTGTGCTCAGAAAGTGGGGGAGGGGTAGTTCTGTTATTGATTAACTTCATGATTCTTACCTCGAAAGTAAGAACAATAGAGCAAGGCAAGGCTGTGATTGGTAAAGAACCAAGAGTTACACAGATAAGCTAGGATACAAGGATGTCCAGTGCTTTCATGGACTTGATCTTGCTTTAGACAAGATAACGAATAGTCTTGGTTTTGTGGCATTACATTGTATTCAGACTCAACTTATCTGATGTTGGTGTTCTTTGGGGTTGTTAGTGTTCAGCAGAGCACCAGGGCCCTAGCAGGGAATGTCAGGCAAGCTCCTTACAACATAAGTAGAGCTATGGTGTCCGGCCAGTCTCCCTGTGTCAAGAGCTGCTTTTCTCTTTCATAAATGTAAATGATAATTTGTGTTTTTAAGAAACTAACTTTAGAAGTTAGGAGGAGTTTAACTGTCTTGGGTGCAAATCAACATATTTTATAAATTAATAATTTAACCTTTTTAAACTTTCCAATTTTTCAGATTATCCCAGGACAGCAACAACTAACCTTTGATACCTTTATAGGCACAGCCCCTGAAACCGCAGTGATGGTAAGATTCCTTACCACACTTTGCTAGGCACTGGAAATCAGCGACTGACACCCTACAGTTTCCTGCACAATTGTTCATTTTAATGAAACCTTTATTATTATTATTATTAATCCATCAATGATTACTACATCTTCTCCCTATAATTTTTGCCAGTTGAAATTTAATTTACTCAGTTCATCAAATATTTAGTGAGGGACTATTCTATGTTAGATACTCTCCTAGCTACACTCATTTAAAATCAGGTGTTAAGAGACATCCACATTTCCTATGCATAATCTTTCTAAATGATAGCTTATACTCTAGAAAGTATTAAAGGCATTTACTTCTTAAATACATTTCTTGGCTTAAATCTAAATTCTGTTGTTTTATATTCTTCCAATTTGATCTTATGCTTGAAACTAACCACTTTACTTTCTTTCCCATTCTCTATAGCCAGAAGAAGGAGTGATATCATATTTGCCAAAAGAAATTCTAAACTTCAGGCATGCTAGTGGAGGAATTTTCATTTCTTCACCTTCACAAAAACCCAGCACAACAAATTTTTTTGCTTCTACTGTAGACCCAACCATTACCCCAGAGTTCATGGAAGAGAAGGTAGAGTAATCCAAAAATCATTTTATGTAAGAAATTGTTGTCTAATAGAAAATATAAAAATAAATTTAGTTCTTAATTTATAGGATTTAGTCATGGAAATAATGAGTTAATATTACAGTACAATATATGATCTTAACTTTAGAAAGGAAGTCCAATAAGAATTTAGTGATAATAAATTAATCAGAATATAATTCATTTTAATTTAGTAATCTTTCTTATGAATGTCCTCTTCTCACCAGGCCAAGACTGGTAGCCTAAAGGAACCATAAGACGTTGTCCTGATTATTCAGAGTTTTTGGTAGGTATTTTTCAAGAAGTATGCATAAGAACTATGACATATTCTAAATTAAAAGAGAAAAAAAAACTGTCAGGAGAACTAATGAAGAGACCTTACCAAAAAGAAAAAAAAAAAAGTTAGTGCTTATATAGTTCTACAAAGCTAATAATAATTATGAGACTTCAACAATCAAAATAAATTTTTGAGAATTATGTATGTCTATTCTATAAATTGGTATAAACTCTTAAAGCACAAATAGTAAATATACTAGGTCATGTAAAAAACATTCTACAGACAATATATATAGAGTCAGTTCATCCAAATCATCACTTCACATTGCAAACTGCAAATTGTAATAATGCCCACACATTTGTATTATATTGGAATGAAATAGTCTCAAGTGATTAAAAAAGAATAGTACAATCACATGCCAATTTAAAACTCTATGATTTCATATAATTAATTAACGTAACTTTAATTACCAATACCAAGAGGCTTGGTTGGGTGTCAGGTTAATGGGTGTTTGATAGAATGACAGGCTAACATGGCACCAAGAAACAAAAATTACACAGTAAAAAGCGAACAATTTTGCCTAAAGGGCAAACTAAAAGGCAAAGTTTATTGAAATCTCCTCCCTGTTGTGTATATGTCTCTTGTGATTTCACCTATTGGAATGAATACCCAGCATTCTTCAAGTGAAAAGAAAAGTCTATAAAAACACAACCAGAAGTGAATAGTGTTAGTACCTTTTTAGAAATGTCTCTCCTGTAATGTAACATTTTGTACAATGCAATTCACATTATTTAATCAGAAATACTAAAGGGAGTTCAGTATAGTGTGACCTTCATTCACTCTACATGGCATTAATGCCAAAAAAAGTGAAGGTTTTCATTTTTTTAACAAGCAATTTAGAAAATTTTACACAAAACAGTGTAATGGTATTGATATGTTATTCTATCTTATTTTTCAGAGAAAAGGACTTGCTGGTGTCTTGGATGTCATTTTAGGCTATTTGCTTACTCAATGCTAATATCAGTTCTTTGAAATATACAAAATATCTTAGCTTTTCTGAATTTATTTAATTTATAGTTTTGCACTAGAAAAATAATACAATCATTTAAAAGTCCTGTCTTTACAAAATTATATTTCTTTTCATATATCCTATTCTTGCATAATCTGAAAAGTAATAAGAATAAAGCTAATATTGCTGAATCAATTAGATAATTGTATTAATAAAAGATGGCTTTGGAAAATGCTATAATCGAAAATAAAGATATACTGTCATTGGATTTCTGAGTATGCTGATTGGGACTAATGAACTGAAGTGTGTACCTAACTTTGACATATTATTTCATTATTTCTCATAGGCCCATTCAGCTAGATTCTTTTTGATGCACTCTCCGTTAGAATCAAAATTATCTGGTGGCAGATCATGAAGTGCATGCCCTCAGTATGACACAGTTACACGGAGAAATGGCTGTCCTCACCCAAAAGAATAGATCCCCAAGAAAATGTACACTGGGTGGGGGGAGCAGTATTCTTTCTATATATAATAGAGCATAAATTTTGGATTTCACCAGATCTGGCTCTCACTCTGGTTTTGAACATTTAGTAAGTTTTTTGTGTCGAGATAAGCATATCTACCTTTTAGAATCTATTAAAGGACTACATGAAATCACACATTAAGATACCTGGCTCATACAAAATACTCAGAAAATGTTTGTCTTTCCCCTTTTACATGTGACTATGGAAATATTTTTTACTTATTTTCTCAGCTTTGAATCTTTAGCTGAAAGTCTGAGAAAACCAAAAAGCTGACATTCAATATACTTTACTGTATTTATATATTGATGTGCATCAGTGTATGTATATGAAAAGAACACTGAATGAGTGAGTAAATGCATATGTATTAGGTGGTTTCAAACAAATTTGGTTAGTATTCTAGGCTTTAGAGTTAATGACAATTCATAAAATCATACCTTTCCAGCATAGAGTAATGTTATGACTGGAATTTATTACTTTATGAGAGAGTAACCCACTGGTTCTTCCTTCATCTTATACTTTATCCACCTTCCCTAAATTAGTGAGTTGAATGAATGTAATTGACAGACCTCTTAATCTTGTATATGACATAGGGATTTAAACACCAAGAAATCTGATAAAACATAAGTATTCTGTACTTAAAAACATTGTGTCTCAAAATTCCAAAGTTCAAAAAAAATTACATGAGTGTTTCAAATACATTCTGAAACATAGCAAGTATTCATCCAACTTGTCTCTTTAAGGAAGAAGAGAAAAGGGATGGTCACAGACTAAAGTGAGATAATGAGTACACCATAGCTATTGTGTCCCAGGGTATAGTGAAGAGAAGCAAACTCAGGGAAAGCGACAAAACTCTAAATATTAGGCTATAATCAAGTCAAGAGTCTGGTAATATTAGGGGTTATAGTAATAAATATTTTCACAAATCTGGGGATTATATGAATACAGTATGATCATATAAAACCATAATGTAGATAAAAGTAATACATAACAAATGCAATGAGAAACATTGAGAAATTACTTCAAGAATAAATATTTTGTAAAGACACTAATGTTAAACTAAGCATGTTGAGTTTATTTCTTTATTCCAAGCAAAATTAGCAGGACTTTATGAATCTGGATAGTTTTAACAGATCCAATTTAGTGACTGCTAAAAAAATTAATTCCCTAATCTCTGTTTAGTATCTAATCTATTTCAGGAAGATGTTAAATCTTAAGGTATTATTTAGCAACAACTATGTGAAAACTTGAAAATTATAATTACTATCAATGAGATATTTTGTGTTTTCTAAATATTTTATAGGAGAGCTTTAAACTCTATCATCTTTGATACCAAAATTGGGAAGACAAGAGTATATAGTTTATGAAAACAGTATCAGAATACATGCAAAGAACTAGGTTTTGTTTAAGTCTGGCATCCTAATCTTTCTAACCCAGGTAACCCAGGACAATGAAAGAAAACCATGTGCTGAAGACTTTACAAAAGGGATTTCCGTACCTATAACTTTTATTTGTTAGGCCAGGATGTTTTCTGTTTATTACAATCTAGCCATTTAGATTAAGATTAAACACAAGAACAGCAGCTTCTATTTCCTGAATTCAGCCAGAATTACAATTTGTGGGAGTGCTTGGTGGATTGCGTCCAGGGAAAGGTTAAATCACCAACCAGAAAAAATAATATCTCCCTCCTGTTATTGCTGGGTTTCAAAATTCCCCTTCTTATATTCAGATCTAACTAATGCATTAAATAAGCCCTGATCCCATTTCAATAACTATGTAAGGTGCTTTCATATACCTTTCTAACAGGAATTTAACTATCTGAGGAACCCTGAGGATGTGTGGCAGGAATAGGTCTGATATCTCAAAGCTGAAGCTTTGATACTGATAATTTAAGAAGATACCATCATGAGTGCTTTTATATATTATATTTCACTTAATTCCCAATTCCAGAAATAAGTATTTTTATCTTCACTTTAAAGACAATTACACTGAGACTCAGAGAGTCTGACTTGCCCACTTACAGCTAATAAAGAAGACAATATAAAAGTCTAAATACTGATCTGTCAAATGTAGAGTTCTTTCTTTCATTTAACTTGCGGATATCCATCGCCAACTTCATTATTCCTGCTGCCTCTTCATAGCTAGACTTTCGATAACAGGATAACCACCGCTTTATGTAACCTGCTAGCTTAACCAGGACTACCTTTGGGGCAACACAAATGGAAAACAAAGACTAGGAAAGCAAGGAGTTCTTATTAGAAAGACAAAGCCTTTATGATCTTGCTTATTTGTGAAATCTAAAAATAAATAAATAAATAAAATCATAGAAATGGAAAGTATATTGGTAGTTGCCAATGGGGGAAATGGGAGATCGTGGTCAAAGAGTATAACTTTCTGCCTTAAGTTCTGGGGACCTAGTGTATAGCATTGTGACTATAGTTAATAATGTTTACTTGAAAGTTGATGAGTTACATCTTAAAGTGTTATCACTGCACGTACACAAAAAGTTAACTATGTGAACTGATGGATGTGTTAACCAACCTTGTTATGGTACTCATTTCACAATATGTACATGTAACAAACCACTGCATTGTACGCCTTAAACTTATGCAATGTTATATCTCCAATATATCCCAATAAAGCTGTAAAAATACTATGCACTTAAAAAGCTTGATAGGGGAGTTCCCTGGTGGTGTAGTGGCTAGGCTTCAGCACTGTCAACACTGCAGCCTGGGCTCGATTCCCAGCCAGGGAACTACCCACATAAATAAAATAAAATAAAATAAAAAGCTTGATAAATGAAACTATTATTGTTTTAAAAACCCAGTTTCAGTTGTGCACATGTGTGTGTATACTCACTTATGACATATAATGCCTTTTTAAATCATGAGTTGCATTTTAAAAGGTTTGAAAGCCACTTTAGAAAAATGTAAGGAAGATGAATTGGAGAAGGAGAATATTGGAGATAGGAAATCTAAGTAAGAGTCTATTGTAATAGTCCAGAAGAGAATTAAGAACTAAATGAAGGATACTGCAATGAGGATAAAAAGAGACTGATTCTAGGAATATACAAGAAGAGAACTTAATTACCAGTAAATGCCAAAGGGAAGGGACAAGGAAACTGTAGGGTCAGTCTCCGATTTCTGAGTTCAGTGAATGTGATCAGCTGACGGATTAAATAAAAGTGAGGAGCAGATTTGGAGGGAAAATAATGAGTGTAGTTTTGAATTGTACCCATTAGACATCTAAACATTATATGCAGTTGGATAAAGACTTCAAGCTGAAGGCATAGATTAGGGAGTCAGAGTACTTTTTATTATTCAGAGCAAGTACGAACTAAAAGGATAAGAGGTCATGTACAATCATTTGAGAAAAAAGAATCAGCAAAGACTTAAGGTTACTATCAGAAAAAGTGGGGGGAAAGAGAATAAAAAACAAGGGGAAGTGGTTTTAAGAAGCCAAAGAAAAGAAAAATAATTTTCTAAATGAGCATAGTCACCACTATTAAATGCTAAAAAAATGTCAGTAAGTTGAGGGCAGAGAAACATTTAGTTTTCACAATTAAGTGGTAACAGGTAGTTTTTCTTACAACAGTTTTAGATAAGCAGAAGACATTGAAACATAGGTTGAAACATAAGTAAGTGAATGTTATGTTATGCACACATACACAAACACACATGTGCACAGGCATGTGTGTGCATGCACACACACACACACACACACACACACACACATACACACAAATTTATTATCTCTAGTCCTGGAGAAATCTACTCTAGCCCTAGATTGGTCAAAATGTAAGTCAATATACAACATAATATTAAAATAGGTTTAATAAATTAGGCTTCCAATTGAAGCAGTTTTCTTTAAATCAGTGAGATAAGATTGCATGTTCAGTTATAGGTTTAAAAAAAGTTTAATCTTTCTCTGTGTTTGTACTGATTCTGTCCTTCTGCTACAGTGACAATATAAAGCATTAATTAAGAATGTGGGTTTTGGAACTAAATTTCTGGTGTTTAATACCATCTCTTCCAGAGTGCTCATTTTGATACTTTAGATCTGTTATAGCATTCTTTACTTTTTAGTCTCTATCTGTAAAATGGGGATGATGCTTACATCAATACTTTGCTCTTAGGGTTGGTTGTTTTGAGATTAAATTATGTGGTACATGTAAAGTGCTTATATATGTGCTTGAGCACTTAAAGCCCTCGAGAAATGTAAGCTGTTATTATTTTTCTGATTCTCTTGAGAACTAATTTCTAAAAAGGATTGAAAGAAAAGGAAATTGATTATGCATTACTATAATTTAGATTATTTAAACTCTTCTGAAATAGAAATTGACCTCAATGATGCAATACTCTTGAGAGCTCTTAAATAAAAAGTAATAAGCACAAGTTTTATGACTTGACTACAGCACATACAGCATGCATACATATGTTTAAGGCAATTCTTGAATTTTCTGAGGGCTCTAGTCTTTAATTCTACTTTTGATGGTTATAGTTATTCTGTTAAGTAAACTCTTAATTGAAAAACAGAGTTTAGCATTTCATAAGGTAACCACAATACTTTGATGTTCCCAAATGTGGTCCTTTGATCTGTGAAGCTCTAATTCCCCTCACTAAAACCAAAGAGCTGAAAACAGAATCATGAAGAAGGTTTTCCTCTCTTCTTTAACCTTTTAAAAAGTTTCTTTGTTTTCTTAAAATTACGACACTACCAAAAAATACTTCCCAGAAAGTATAATCAATACCAATAGGGTGCTTAGAAAGTATTTTTAGTTATGGAAGTTAAAGATAAAAATTATATAAGAACATGGGACAACATTATGTGAAGTCAAAAGCTTTAAATATACAAGATATATAAAAGTTGAAAAGAAACCACAAAAAGTATTTGGTAGCCACTCAAAGTTTCAATGAAACTCCAAATGTCGGTTATTCCCCCATTCCAACACATTGTGATGGTTGATGACTCAACTGAGTAATAACTGATTCCAGGGGAGAGGCCTGCAAGCCACAGACTTCATACCATTTACTTCTGAGTGTATAAAATAGCTTTGATATTCCAGGGCCAGTCACTTCCCATCTCTTATAATAGCATCCTAGAGAAGAAAAGGACTGGAAAGTTTGAGGTAAGAGGGGTCTTAAATATCATTGTAAATTAAGGTATATTATGATGTATATCGTATATATTACATAGATGATAGATGATAGATACACATGTTCTTTAAGTATCACAAGCAATATTATGGAGACTATCGTGTAATGGTTGGTTGGGAAATTGTAAACTAAATGATTAGACAATCATTTGGGGTATGCCTGTTTATAAAACTTTTTCTTATATCTCCATCCAGCCTAATAAGTGCATATTTTTAAGTGATCATAAATAAATCTCTGTGAGGGCAGAGTGCTGAGGGGTGGAACACTGACTGTTCCAGAGCCTCAGGCTCATTGTTTTGAAATACATGAGTCACAAGGCAGCAAAGATAGGGAACGTGCAAGACCAGATAGTCTCTCACGTATGAACAACTACCAATTTATTTGTCACTTCTCATTTTTATCTTTAAAATTAGCTGTATTTACATTATATTCCATAATATACCATGCTGATTTTAATATAAGAATTACTTCACTATTTTTCTATAAATTCTTGAATACAGTTGATGCTCCAAGAAAACACATCTGATTTTTTCAGAGACATACAACAATATACTTCTATCTGTACTACAGCTTGAGAAGTAGAATAAAAAAGCTAGTTGGTAATCATGCTATGTCCTGACTACAAGATATGATCTAGAAGTCTGTGATATGGTTTGCTTAGTGTGGTTTTGAACAATTGTTAAATCAGTTGAATTTTTTCCTATTGTAAGTGCTTAGCTTGAATTCTATGTTCTCCAAAACAGTCTCCTTAGTTCCTTTTATCTTCTATATGATCTCAATATTTTATGATTTCTATGTATAGTATTTATCACAAACTTCTTTGTATTGTAAAAATATCTGTATCTGTCTTGCCTTCTGCCAGATGGCAGAAATCATGCTTGATCATTATATCCCTGATAATACCAAGCACAATGCTATACACATAGAATTTATGTGCTATGTGAATGTATGTGTGTCTGTCAGGAGCATTCGTATGTGTGTATCTATACAAGGGCTGGCTGTCTAGAAAGTATCCAGCCATGTAATATGAAAAATAGAGGCATTTATAGCTAGATTTTTCTGGACAGCCTTTGTATGCAATGTTTGCTGTTAATAGCCTATACTGCTAGTCATCCTATAGAACCCGAACTTAGCTTTTTTGTCACAATCATAATATTATCTGGTATTTTTTATCCCAGTTTGAATTTTTATCAATATGATAAAAAATAAAGGCAATATGATTGTCACAACACAAAGACAAAATCAAATTTTAAGTACTTTTTTACATTTTATTCTTCTGTCTCATAGATATTTAAGAAGAATTAACAGGTGATGAAATCCCCCTAGAATCTTTATTAAGCACTTCAAAACCAACTGAAATAATAATGATGATATGATAATTGAAATTTTCCTCAATGTAAAACTTTAAATTAAGTAATCTTCAAATGACTTTGTAATGTTTGGACCTACAATGGTGTACATATGAAGTTCCATGAAAGCAGGAACTTTCTCAAATGTTATACCTATAGGGCTAACAGGAAAGCATCCAGCCACGTGATATAAAAAATAGACATATTTATGACTGGATTTTTTCCAGACAGTGCTCATATATGTCTAATAGTGTCTAATAATCAGTGATTAAGAAATACTTTATGAATAAATAAATGAATAACTAAAGAAATATGAGGGCAACTTGAAGAAAAGTCCCTTAACCAACCCCTCTTTCCAACTTGATTGCCTTTCCCAACCCCTCTGCCCAGGTGTCTACTGTACCCATGCCATGACAAAGAGGGTTAGTGATTAGCAAAACCATCCCTTAGGAAAAATTACCTACCCAAAAATTACTTTGAAATCAAGGAATATGCACATTTATTGTATTAGTGACAAATTTTTTAAATGCAAAAGATTCTGTTTTATTGTCTATTTCTCTTTAAATATATTATCATTGGTTACATATTTAATTAAGCTCGGTTTTCTCAAATATTTATTAGCAATCATTACTAATACTTTAATTATAACAAACTGTATTATAAAAGTCTACAATGAAAATTAAAATAAAACAAAATGCTTTGGAAATGTTATTTCCCAAATGTCAAAAATAGGTCGCACCAAACACATGGAATTTGGAGGGTGACCTGGGAACCAATGTAAATAATTCTGTCACCTAAATTAATTTTATGATCATTATATCAGATATTGTTTGAACTTCCTGAGATCACTAAAGAGCTGCTTCCCCCAACTGACATTCTCTATATAAACCGAGGTAGTATTTTATTCCAGAAACTAAATTTTATTATTTTGTTCAGATAGGTATTACTATTAAATATGTGAATGTTTGTTTTAAAAGAATTGATGTGACATAGTTGTAAAATTGCAAAATACCTTAATTTTACCTGAAAAACAATGTTCACTATTAAAACCTAGATTGATGCCCTAGGATTAAGTGACTTGGCCAAGGGCGAAGAATTGTTAGTAGCATAATATATACTACACCTGGATCTCTGAATTTATGTTAACACTTGGTCTTTCTGCTGACTTCTAGGTTACTTCTGAATAAGATGAAATTTTTTCTTCTAATCACAGCCATCTTGGCAGTAACTGTTGGTTTCCCGGTAAATATCCATTTCTGCACTCCAGAGTATTTAGTATTTTTTTGTTCTAATCATGAACCCTAACAATTTTTTTCCACACACTGTATTCTACTTGATAAGTATGCCTAACATCTGCCCCTTTAATATTATTTTCTGGAAATATTATAAACCATGTACAAAGGGGACCCAAAAATCCCAGACTTAATTTATAAAAAATTGGGTATTTATTTTTACATGTTTAAACTTAAGTCGCTTTCATAGTACTCTCTATTTGATACAAGGCACTTTTATCACTGCTCAAAATAGTTTTTGAACTCATTGATTTTGATGGTTTTCAGTGTTTCTGTTTTTTGTTTCACCTCTTCCACTTTGGCAAAACATTTCCCTTTGAGGATTTTTTGCATCCAGAGAAACAAAAAAGAAAAGTCAATTGGGTGAGATCAGGTGAATATGGAGGGTGGGGCATGGGGTAATACCATTTTGGGTCCAAAACTGCTGAACACTCACTAAGGTATGGGCAGGTGTGTGGTCATACTGCACATTGTTCATGAAAATCACCCATCATGAAATAGGCAAATGCATTGGATCTTGAAAAAAAATTCACTGAAGCCAAACACAGCCTCTCACCACAATGCCAGCTGGTACACTGAAGCTGATGGGTTCCTAGAACACCCAACTAGTGGGGAAACTCTGTACAACAAGGGGCCTGCACGCCAATCATAAGATAACTCTGTTTTTTTGTGGGTTCCCCTGGAATTATTCAGTGTATAGTTCAATTCCACATAGTATTGACACAGTGATGAATTTGAGTCATTTAAAATACATAACACATTTCAGAAAAATCCTTTCTATAATGTTTTCTGGAAATTCAAATCCTAGGTTTTTAAAAAACGAATACTTTGAGATAATTTTAGGTGGTAGATAGTCAAATTCTTTCCTTCATACATATGTATATATTTCTCAGTTTGTGTGTTTTATCACCATGAGTTGAATTCATTTCACTGTTTGACCTTTAGGTCTCTCAAGGCCAGGAAAGAAAACCACGAAGTGTAAGTTACATTTGTTCTTTTTAACATGGAAGATTTCCATGCAAAATAGCCATACCTGTGATTAAAGATACTTTTTCATCCAAACTTCTCAAACTCTAGAGAAATCCTGAAAGAGTTTAGGTGTTGGCACCCAACAGAGTAGACTTCAGGGATTTTATTTCTGCTTATATAAAGGGAGTTACCTCAGCATCTCATGTAACAGTGGGACTCAAATTGAAACTTAAATCACTCTGTGATGAGTTACAATAATTTTTACTAAAATTATCTAGCCTAATAAAGGCTCATAATTGCTTATGCCTCTGCTTAGCTTTAACTCTACAAAGTTCATTCTAGAAAAAGTAAACAAAATAATTGAAACTTGAGAATTAGGAAATATAGGCCAGCTTTGATGATCCCACCAGTGGTAAATTCACTGTAGGATTATTTGGGAATAAAGTTAATTAAAAATGTTTTGTTTTTTAAAGAAAAGAAAATTTGAAAAGGGAGATTCTTATTTATGGGTTTGCTCATACTTATAAAAATGTTTTTAATCAGAATGAAAGCATGGTTTTGAGGCTAAAACTGCACAGTGTTAATGATACAGAATGTGATAAGGATGTGGATAGAAGATGGAGAGGGAATGGAAAGAAAAAAGAGATGAAGAGGACTCTGTGTCTAACACATGGTTTGGGTAAAGACCTGACATAAAGGCAAAGAAAGAAATTTGATGTCCCCCTCATTAACGTTCTCCCCATTGGTCCTATAATTATAGACTATCAGAAAAGTTTGGCGGTGGGTAGGGAGATACAAGAACATGGTTACCTCTAAGTAATTTCTATAGGTATCAAAAATGATACAAATTAATCAAATCTGTATTCATAGTACACATAGAAAAGGTAAATGATTTTAGAGCTTCTAAAGCCATTACTTAAAAATTAAGATTCACATGTTAAGAGACTATTTTGTATCTCTCCTTTGTAAATAGTAAAACAAGTCTTCTTAATTTCTTTCAACAGGTCAGTGAGAGCAGTGAATACCCTTCACAGTTTTATGTGCCTCCTTACCAGTATTCACCATTCTTATATCAAAGATACCCGTGGTTTAGATATTATTTTTTGCCTTTTCCAATACCTGTGCCTGTCCCTTTACCTACTCCTATTAGTGGAAAATAAACAAGGAAGAAAAGTCCCAGTGCAATTTAAGATGAAATAGGTGGTAAGTATACAGAGTACCAAGCATGTGTTTTTTAAATTTATTATCTGTGGACTGAAATGCATCATTCAATGAAAAAAAAGTTATAATATTTTTATTTAGCCCCACTAAGTTATAATTTGTTCCAGTCTTTTTTTCTGATAGAGATTGTCTCTACTCAGAGGTTCATACAAGGGCCATCTAGAAAAATATCCAGCTATAGAATGTCTCTGTTTTTCATGTTACATAGCTGGGTACTTTCAGACAGCCCTCATATATGTATCCTTCCATGATCCAACAATGTATAGCATTTTAAATCCCTCATTTGCTGTGATGTAATAGAAATAAACTCTTTCTTACTGAAATATTTTTACAAGTGTTAACATTTTCTACTACTATCAATATCTGTGTATTTTGGGACTGAATCAGAAGGCTAAAGAAGGCAAAACTGTAACCAAATTGAAGATCATAATAGAAGAACTTGTAGATCTAGGATCTAAAGTAGACATCAGCGTATTTCTTAGAAAATCATGTATTTTTCTAATGAATATTAAAACCCCAAACTTAGCTTCTGATTGTAATATTATTATAAAAATCTTAAAGTTCACAAGCAAATGGTACATTAAAATTAATAACTTTATGCCTGTCATTTATTTCAGGTCACTAAAATTGAATGTGAGCCACTTCCTTGAAGAATTCCTATTAAAAGAATAAATAAATGTAATTAAAGTAGCATACAATAGTCTCCATCAATTTCTTTAGTGGTCGTCTTTTCTAAATATAAAAAGATTTTGATTTCCTATTTTGGAAATGTGCATTACCAGTAGAAATTCAAATTAAAGTTTAACAAATTTTAATATATACTTGATTAACTATTATATGGAAATTATAGAGGGTAGAGATAACTAAAATCAACAAGCCTTGAAAATACCTTACATAAAGGTCTATTCAGCAACTTATGCTGTATAGTTACACTGATTGTATTGACAAGAGCCTGAGACTAATTTAATTCAAAAATGCATTTGCTTGAGTAGAAATTACTCAACTGAGACTGTAATTTATTTACAGTAGAAGAGTAAGCTTGATGTATTGCTAAAGGATATTAAAAGCAATCAAATACTGTCTCTAACTTTAAAAACTGATAATGGTTGAAATCCTAAAAACAGCATTTATATCTCACTTGTAGGTTAGAAATTGCTTTTTGGAATCATTATACCAAATCTTTCCATAATCTTTCCATAATCTCTGTACAGTAATCATGTTTCTAATGTGGGGATACTGAAGATCATGAAAATCCTTTGGACCTACACAGACCTAGTACGAGTAAGTGGCAAAAACTAACAAATAAACAAACAAACCAGGCCTACCAACTCATATGACTTTATTTTAGCTGCACATCTACCAAAACAAATTCTAAATCCAGGACTCCATGGTAGCAATACCAAAGGCTAGTTAAATCCATCTGTTTTTACTTTCTTTCAAGAGGAAAAATCAAACACATATTAACAAGGGTAATTGTCACCATCTCCTCCTCTGCTAACCTAGCAGCCACATAGTCACTGGGGATATCTTCAAAACATATGTTTACTTATATTTCTGACTTGCTTCAAAGCCTTGGAAGGCTTCTTACAGCCTACAGTATAAAATCATTTTCCTCTGCATGACATTCAAGGCCTTCTACATACTAACCTTGAGGTTCTTTTCAAAATCCCCCTACCACCAGTCCAGCCTCCCTTATATCCCCTACTGTCACACCAGGCCACTGCCATTCCCCACAACTGGACTTCACTCTGCCACAGCTGTGCCTTTGCTTATGGTACACTTTTTGCATGAAATGTCTATTCCTGTTTCAGTGTTTAAATCCAATTTATGTTTCAAAATACAAATCCAGTATTATTACTTTCATGAGATACTTTCTCCTATCTCTCCAAACAGTTCAAAATACAAATCCAGTATTATTACTTTCATGAGATACTTTCTCCTATCTCTCCAAACAGAATGAAGCACTTATCACTTTGACCCTCTCCCACTGCATTTTATTTTCATTTATTTACAAATCTTATTATGCTCTACCATCTAATAAATAATTCATTTATATTTCTGTATACTTCTTGATGAGATTGTAAGTGTATAGAGTATCACAATAATATGACAATTCTCCAGTACTTAGCAGAGTAGATGTTCAGTGAATGTTTGATAAATAGAATATATTAGTAATAAAACTTTCAAATTCTTAATTTTCAAAAAAAGGATTTTCCAAATCTCTGACATATGTCAACAAAAAGAAACTTCTTAAAATATTTAAATGGTAACAGTTCTGTCTTACTCAACTACAACCTTAACACCGATACTCTGCTATTGAAATTATAGGGCCCACAAAATGTCAAGTCGTGAACAAAATTATTTGTCCCAAGACAATGCAAACGTGTGTGTGTGTGTGTGTGTGTGTGTGTCTTAAAGGATTTAACATTTATGTCAGGCTATGGGAAAAACAAGAGGCTTTTAGTTTATAAAGTACATTTTTTTCTTCCATATAAAGTAAATGTACATAGCAAAGGCTTTGTGAACTTTATTGAGGGACAATTTGTCCTGATCATCAGTTGCCATAAGTCCCATAATGAACCCTCTAGAAACAAAACCCTGAAGGAGGAAAAGGTAGCAGGTGTTGGTGAAAAAAGCTTTCCTGCATTGTATGGCAAAAGTCATCCAACAACATTATACAATGAGCCTTTCATCAAGTCACAATGCCATCCTTTCTCCCCACAGGCAAATTATCAGGAAAATATAAAAATTCTCTTTGAACAAAGATTGCATTTCTCCACCCCGTTTATATTGTTCGTAGCTGAGATCCTTAGTGTCAATGAGGGAAATTCAGCCATGACCTATAAGCTGGCTACAAATCAAGGCCAGCCTAATGAGTCTCTCGGCATGACTTGAGCAAGCAAACTGCTGTCTCTCTTAGCCATTTTCAGGGATTAGAGGTTCCTCAAATATTCAGTATGCATTCCCTAGTATTAAAGTCAGTGATCCCAGTTAAAACTATGGGAGGGATAACAAGAGGACCAAATTGTCCTCAATATAATTTGGTAGATTAATTTTATAGTGAGTGTTTCCCAACCTTACAGCGGACAGATTGGAAGCCATCGCATGACTAAAGAAAGGCAATAATGGGAAACCAAGGCAGAGGGGTATAAAGAAAGTAGGATATCAGGACCTGAAAAGTGGCCAAAAGCAAACATTGGCTGCACTGAAGTTCTGTAGGGCCAGCTCAGTAATTTACTGTCTTTCCTCTGTTACATATGAGGGCCATCTGGAAAGTATCTAGCCATGTAATATGAAAAATAGAGTCATTTATGACTGGAAATTTTCTGGAGAGTCCTCGTTGGTTTTCTAAAAATCTTTGATACATGTCAACTCTCAGATTAGAACTTTTATTTTATTCACTTCAAATTATGCCATTCTAAGTTTGTGGGAGAAAAAGTAGAAAACAGTGTCACTTATTTTTAACTACTGGACTTCTGAAGCAAATATATTCTGTAAAAATTAATCTGTAATTTCCCCAGTGAATCTGGGCAACATCACTCCTGGTTCTGACAACTTTGGTTCTTATGATTGGTGGGATAGTTTCCCAATAAGGTAGTAATCAAACCTCCATTATCTTTTGGCTTATAGGGGCATATGATCTACAGAAAGACTCTTTCCCAAAGTGTTTTTCTTGAAGCATTAACCTCACCAGATGGACCCCAAAATAAATATTCATCCTCAAAATAGCTTTTGAAAATTTACAGTATACGTATATATGCTAACATTCTTCAAAATGGCAATTTGAAAAATTATTTTGCTTAACTACATTTTTCAAACTAAATTGACCATAGAATGATCCACATCTCATCTAAGTTGATAAAATTAGTATGTCTTTGAAAACTCTAGGCTATTTTTAAATATAGTCAGCTATAGAGACACTAGGTGACACATTCACTGCGGTTTATATACTAATTATTGGCAAAGGCTTTCATGGAAGAGTAGAAGGTTAAATTTACCTCCATTAGTTCCTTGGGGAGAGGACTCATATGTCCCTTATATACCTTTCAAATTGTGCCAAACATTGTGTTAAATGCTAGGGACTTGGACAAGGCATTTTTTTTCAACTTTAAAAATCTTACAACCTAGTGAGGGGAAACAAACATGTATACAATTTTAGTAAGTGCAATTAAGTATTCCAGTAAAGCATTCACAGAGTTGTTTTTAAAGCACAGGGAAGACTTGCTGTGCCTACTTACATTAGGAAAGGTCACACAGGTGACTTTGACCTGAATTTTAATGGATAAATATGTCATTGACAAGTAGATAAGCCCAAATTAGATGTTCAGTAGGTGTTTACTGGATGGATAAACTCTATACTCAAACTGATATTTTTAATGACATTTAATTTCATTGGGCAAAGTAAAAAGAGTAAAAGATGATAATAAAATAATTTAGAACCTGATTCTAATGAATCTATAAAATTCTCTTAACTTTAGAAATAATATCTCACCTGAGAAACAAAAGGGAAGGTAATAATAATATTCTTTTTGTTAAAATTTTATTAAATTTATTGTGGTAAAATTGGTTAGTAAAATAATATATGTTTGTAGTATACATTTCTATAATACATCATCTACATATTGCATTGTGTATTTTACTACCCAGCATCAGTTCTCTTTGCATCAATATATATTTAACCCCTTTTATCCTCTTTGCAATGTTCTTGTTCAGTACTTACTTTTCTCTTAATTTTTCATACTGATATATAAAATAAATATCATCAGATGAGCTTATTTTCCACACAAATGGCTAAGATATCCAGGAAAGAATATTTTCCCAGAATTCTATATCAATTCAATAATATTCAGTCAGAGTTGAAACTTCTGGCCAAAGTTGACTGAAACCAAAATAGTTAAAAGCAACAGAACAAGTTGAAGGGTAAGGTGAAAAACAGACATACAGACCAATGAAATAGAATTAAGAACCCAGAAATAAAACCCCATATATTATATATATATATATATATATATATATATATATATATATACACACACACACACACACACACACACACACACACACACATATATATATAATTTTTGACAAAGGAGCCAAAAATATACAATGGAGAAAAGAAAGTTTCTTTAATAAATGGTGCTAGGAAAAATGCAAAGCCACATACAAAAGAATGAAGCTAGACTGCTAGCTATCATCATATACCAAAATTAACTTAAAATGGATAAAACACCTAAATATGACATGAAACAGTAAATTACATAGAGTAAAGCATAGGTATGAAATTTATAAACCCTGGGTTTAGAGTATTTTATGAATTTGATCTCACATACAAGGGAATTAAAAGCAAAAATAACTAGATAAGCCACCAGCAAAACAAAGAGGCAATGAACTGAATGGGAGAAGACATTTGCAGATTACACCTTTAATAAGGAGGTAATATTTAAAATGTATAAAGAACTCATACAGCTCAAAAACAAAAACAAAAAACCTAACAGCCCAACTTAAAAAAATAGGCAGAAGACCTGAACAGACACTTTTCCCAGGAAGATACACAAACAGCCAATATTATATTTAAAAAAGTTCAATTTCACCAGCTATTAGAGAAATGCAAATTATAACCACAATGAGATACCACCTCATACCTGTTAGAATGGCTATTGTCAGACAAGTAGTAACAAGTGTCGAAGAGATTGTGGAGAAAAAGAACCCTCATAACACTGCCGGTGGGAATGTAAATTGGTACAACCACTATGAAAATAAATTGGAGGTTCCTCAAAATATTAAGACTAGAATTACCAGGGGAGATTATGATGGGAGAATAGATAAACACTGTGCTTGACTTACCCCATGAATACATCAAAATTACAATGAAATCATAGAACAATAAATCTGGAGAATTATCTAATGCCTAGCTGAACAGAAGTTTTATAACAAAAAATACCAAAAAAAAAAAAAAAAAAAAAAAAAAAAAAAAAAAAAAAAAAAAAAAAAAAAAAAAAAAAAGAAACACACAAAAAAACATTGAGAATGGGAGGAGGGGGAGAGACATGATATGGGTTGGTCCTAAAACTCCATGTGGTAGTTGAAAATCAGGAGGGATATCTTAGCCAAAGTGGTTACTTCGAAAGAAGTCAGGCACCCCAATCCCACACCAGCCTCCTCAGTCCAGAGAAGTGGTACTGGCAATGGGAGCCCCATAATATCCAACTATGAAAAATAGAGGCTATTTTGACCATCTGGGTAGGACAAAATGCTGTGGGAAACCCAGGCATCCTTTTAAAAGGCCTGTGCACAGACTCACTCAATTTTAGGCACTCAACCTGGGCTCCACAAAGAAACAGTGAGTTGTGGGACATCGGAGACATATGGCAAAAGACTGAGTTTTGTAATTTCAGGGCAAGGACTGAAGAGACATTGCCATTTTCTTTGTGAGGGGTCCTTCTGTGCAGCTGGCAGGTGGGCATCATCTTTCTTGTGCTGGGCCCCTCTCCTCCACACCTGTGGCTGAACCAGAATCTGAATTGTTCTGATGAGCTTCTCTAGCTCCACCATGACTCCCTGGGACTCTGCCTCACCCAATTCCACACAGCAGGAGGTTTTACCAGGAATTGAACCTTATGGGAGCTGGGAGCTAGCAGCTGGCAGCCAGCCTCAAAGTATCTTGCCTTTTTGTGGAGATATCTTGGACCCAGTACTGGTGGCAACCATCCTCAGTTCTCAGCATGGACTCTTGCAAGAGCCTCCAGGTCCAGCACAGACAGTGACCAACCATAGATGGCTTAAAAGCTTTTGCAAGGTAGTCTCCAGCCAGTCACAGGCAGTGACTGACCTTGGCCTGCACTGGAGCCCCTCACAAGAAGCCCCAGAACCAATATACTTGGAGGTTGCCTTCCAACCACAGCAGAGCACCACTCAATTACCCCTACAGGTGATATACTCAAAGGGCAATCTCAACAGTTACCAGAGCCTTTTGGAATGAATTCCACTTTATGGGGTAAGGCCCCTGCACAGCAGCCCATGAACTGTGGATGAGGCCAAGCACCACAGCCAGTCAGCCTGAAGGTTAATTCCACTTACTAATATGCCAATAGCAATCAATTCTCAACTATAACAGGAGAGCAAGTACAACACATACAAGGGCCACTCCTGGAGCACCCAGCACAAGTGACCAGGGAGATGTGCCAATGGGCCCGACAGTGCACCTATCAACATAAGACCACCTGGTAAGGCTGGGATACAAAGCAGATCTTTCTCATTCATATAAATAAACACAGAGAGGCAGCCAAAACGAAGGAAAGAAATACATCCCAAATGAAAATTACAACAACAAAAAAGAACTCCAGAAAAAGAATTGAACAAAATGGAGACAAGCAACCTACTGGAAACAGTGTTCAAAACGTTGGTTATAAGGACGCTCAAAGAACTTAGTGAGAACTTCAACAAAAAGATAACAAGTATTAAAAAAAATGACATAAAAACCATTAACCAATAGTCAAAAATGAAGAATATAATAATTGAAATAAGGAATGCATTAGAAACAATTACCAGCAAACTAGGTGAAGCAGAGGATTGAATCGGTAATCTGGGAGACAACTAGGAGAAATACCCAACCAGAACAGCAAAAAGGAAAAAAAATCAACAAAATGAGGTAGTTTAAGAGAGTTCTGGGACAACATCAAGCATGGCAACATTTGTATCTTAGGGGTACCAGAAAGAAAAGACCAAGCAAGGAATTGAAAACCTATTTAAAGAAATAATGACAAGAAACTTTCCTAACCTGGTGAAGGAAATAAATATACAAGTCCAGGAAGTGCAGGGAGTCCCAATTAAGATGAACCCAAATAGGCTCAAACCAAGACACATTATAATTAAAGTGACAAAGTTTGAAGACAAAGAAAGAATCCCAAAAGCAGCAAGAGAAAAACAACTAGTTTTTTACAGGGGAGCTCCCATAAAATTGTCAGCTGATTTCTCAAAAGAAACTTTACATACCAGAAGGAATTGGCATGAAATATTTAAAGTGGTGGAAAGCAAGGACCTACAACCCACAAAATCAGTATTACAAGAAATGTTAGAGGAACTTCTTTAAGATAACAACAACAAAAGATCAAAAACATGAATAAAATGGCAATAACGACATACTATCAACAATTACTTTCAATGGATTGAATGGGTTAAATGCGCTAATCAAAAATCATAGAGTGGCTGAAGGGATAAGAAAATAAAATTCTTCATATGCTGCCTACAAGGGACTCACTTCAGATTGCAAGACACACAAGACTGAAAGTAAAGGGATGAAAAAAGTCATTTCATGAAAATGGAAATGGAAAAAAACAACAACAAAGAAAAACAGATGCAATGTGATTTTACTTATATGAGGAATCTAAAGAATAAAATAAAAAACAGCAAAAAAAAAAAAAAAAAAGAATTACCATACAACCCAGCAATTCTTCTTCTTGGTATCTACTGAAATAAATCTGAAAACATTTATCCGTAAAGATATATGTACTCCTATGTTCATTGCAGCATTATTCATGATGGTTAAGAATGAAAACAACTGAAATGTCTTGATAGATGAGTACATAAAGAAGGTGTGGTGCACAGATACAATGGAATATTACTTGGCCATAAGAAAAGATGAAATATTCTCATTGGCAACAACATGGATGGATTTTGAGACAAATAATCTATGCAAAATATGTCAGACAGAAAATGTCACTCTAAAATCGTTGCAGTCATGCCTAGAGAGCTCAGCTGGAGCCCAGCTTCCCTAACATTTGGGGGAAGTTAGTTCAATTGCTCACAAAGAAAAATCAATCCCAGAAAACATTATCTCTTATCCACATATACTAGTTCTTCAGCAAAATAAAATGGAATTTCAGAAAACACTTAATATGCCTGTCTGCTTTAGAAGTTCTTTATGCCCTTGTTCTGACTTTATTCAGAAGGAAGTAGTGGTTTCCAAACTTTTATCTGTATAAAAAAGTGGTTTAGGTGCTTATTAGCCATGCTAATGTCCAGAAACACTCCTTTCTTAAAAATGCTGGCTCAGGGGAGTTCCCTGGGGGTGTAGTGGCTAGGCTCTGGCGCTCTCAACGCTGAGGCCCCGGATTCGATTCCCAGCAGGGAACTAACCCCCGCAAAAACATATTGGCTTAGCAGTCTGAGGTGAGGCAAGACTTTGAGACTGAAACATATAGTCCAGATAATTAATCATTTGTGCAAAACACTTATTTCTAATATGTGCCAGACTAGGTCTATGCACTGAGGAACTTATCTCCTAGTGAAAGAAAACAAATAATAAATAAATATATATAAATTTTAAAAATCTTTTTTTTAATTCATTTTTATTGTTAGAAATCTTTTCATATTGTGATATGTTATTTTAAAAAGTGATGAAGGAAAGGAAATTACTATTTAGAAAAACTGCCCCCCCCAAAAAAAAAATGTTTCTAAGAGGCAAACACTGAAACTGAAACCTAAGCAATATAAAGAAGACACTCATAAGAAGAATTGAGTAATAGCATTTCAGAGAATATGAACACAAGTGAAAACTGCCTGATTTGGGAAAGAGTTTGTCATCTTCTAGGAACATAAAGGTCATTGAATATTGCACATAGTGAGAGAAAGGTAAAAGGACTGGCAAGGTAAAAGGACTGGGGTGATGCTAAATTCATAATGACATTCATTCTGGTCTCCAGATGATATGAAATGTCTCCTCGCAGCCTCAAAAAGAGTCTTCCTATCAATGTCCAGCAAAAAACTTATCTTTATACATGTTCTCTGTGAGCAGAGATTGTGGCTGTTTGCTACATCCTTCATAGTGCTTTGTTTTTAATAAAAACTGTATGTGTACATTGTGTAACTGAATTGTTTATAGGAGAGCAAAATTATGATATTCCATTTTGCTAGTGTTGAAAAACTTTTCAGAGCATTTCATGCTATTTTTCCATGATTTTCATATATTATAGCAGTGGTTTTCAAATCATACAAATGTCAGCACTAAAATGTTAATTTTATGACACCTTAAGAATTAATCATTTAGAAAATTATTATTATTTACATTGAAACTACTATCAAAAACATTGTACTTCCAGCTTACATTATAGTATTGCAATCAGCCTGGTACTAATGATGTAGATGAGAAATAAAATGATACAGAAAAAAATAAAACCAAAAGAAGAGAAAATAGAAGTAAAGTAAATACCAGATGTAAGAAATGCTAACAGAATAAGAAATTGTTACAGGTGAAAGAATGTACACTGAGTCAATAATTATCATTTTAGTTTCACAAAATATTTACTCCATATGAATTTATGAACCTAAAATAGATCCTTACCCAGCTTCACTATGTGAGTAGTTACATAAATAGACACTGATTCTCAGGACCTAAACAAAAAGAAACTGTAGCTTGACAGAGAAGCCCTGTGGTCCTCTCCCAGACTCCAGGGAGGTTTGGAGAGTAGGTCAGGATACTTCAGATGAATATGTGACTAGATAAACACTGGTGAATCAGTTTCAGGTTACAAACACACATAAATTTTAAGACTTTGTTCAGCACCATCCTAACATTCTGGGATTTCATATCATAGGAGTTCTGATTTTGTTTTTCTTTGGAAAACAGCAGGGAATCTGAATAGTTACAATATAGATTTCACCGAGTTCATCAACAAAACTCTAGCTGTCTTAGATTGCTTTAGGTCAGTGTACCATGGTGTCACTAGTATTCAAGTAAATACTAAACTATAAGCTTCATAAGGGCAAGAATCTGTGCCTGCTTTGGTTAGTAATGTATCCCTAATACCTGGCACAGTACCTGAAATCATTTAAGTGCTCAGAAAATAATATTCAGTCTTGCAAAGTTACCAAGACAATCACATTTAAAGTGGATTAGTAATGCTATTATAGAAATGCTTTTCTCTCAGGAGGGGAAAAGGATTCTTACCATTTCTAGGTGAAATTTATTTTTTTGCTAAACAATGTTATAAAAGAGGTCTCTGGTACTTGTGAATTAACTAAATAAAAACAACTGGAAATCGATATTAATATATTACTCTACACCAATGACTGAGAAATTACCATGTGGAATAGAACATCTTCATAATTTAGAAATTGACCAGACCTTAATCTTCCAACTATCTCTTGATCCTAATAACCTAAGGAAAATGATGTAACAAAATAGTCCAATAGAATGGCTGGTCTTATTATTTTAGCAGCTTGTTTTAGCAGTTTTGAAACTCTGCCATCTTTCTCTGACCAGTGAAAGCGAACTATTCTAGGAAACAGAAAATCTTAAATTACTCTGTACAAACTGAATATGCATTCTTGGGTTGTGAACATAATTCTTAACTTTCTAAGATATAAAATAGTTCTAAGAAAAAAACAGAAATGCCAGAATAACCACAATGCTGATATTGTTTCTTGTTTGTATTCTGGCAGTCCTATGTTGATTACTGTTAAGTACCTTAATCTGGCCAGAATTTGACAGCTAAAGTGAAGTCACAATTAATATTTTCCCCAGAGAAATGCAAACAAAAGAAAATAATCTTTTCAAAGTCATTTAGGCACATTATTTGGTTAGTTATATTTTACTAAAATATTCCTTATATTGTTGGTTTTGTGATACATACTCTCTAAGGCAGAATGAGCTGTCCTTGAAACAAAACAATTATCTCTGGTTCAATAATTTAATTTTGTACATACAGAATGACTCACCTGTATTATTAAAATTTCAAAATCTGAAAACAACTTTGATTCATAAGAGGTTAATCAATCAGCAAGTTGATTGCTTATATATTTAATGCTTATACCATGAGTTTACTAAAGAGTATATGTTGCAGGTCAAATTCCTCTTCATGTTGATTAAAGTATTTTAGATCTAGATTTAACTTTTAAGAAGTTGCACTTGGATGTGTAAGAGATGGTAAGTTTTACAATTTTTAAAAATCAACACTTATAGTTTTGAAAGGAACAAGACCAACTATACCACATAACATATATGTAAGATTGCTTGGTATCGAGGTCCTTAAACTGAGAAAAAACAAAATATTAAAGTTTTGTGGCTAGCTATTTTTCATTTTAACAATAGCTTTAAATTAAAATGATGGCATTAGTTGATTGATAATATAATAATTATTTTTTAAAAACTCTTCTATAGCTCTTCATAAAACAGAAAAATTATTTTAAAAGTGTGAACAGTCTCTTTTTAAGCTTTATTAATGACACCTCTATTTCCTATTCTACATTTCATTTACTAAGATTGACCCAAAGATAACCCTGCTGTCATCAAATTTTCCCTTTCGTCATCTTCCTATTGGGAAAAACATAAGAGGAAAATAAATTGCATGACGCAGGGCACTGATACCCTTTAATTAGTCTTTGGTTATTTACCTTGGGTTCTCTACAGTTGAGAGGCCATCTCAACCGACTGGCAAGCAAGACCTGACAGGCACAAGGAAAGGTAATTGTGTTGAAACATCCAGAGAGAATAATTCCTTTTCACACTAGTTAGTAATGACACCACCAAAGTTATTTTAGAAGTACATTTTCTTCCGTTTAGCCTTTATTGTTAAGTTTGAATATGTCTTGGCATCATTTTGGGATTAGTTTCTAACCTAAATCTTAGGTTTTATATGGTATTATGACCAAATTTATTTTTAACTTTACTTTGGGTTAAAGTCAAGTTTTGATACTGGCTAAACTTCAGAATATAAATTCTGAAGAAGACAGTGTTCAAGACATTGAACTTATTCCTCCTGACAAAGGGAGGTGGCTAACTTCTCAGGAAGTTGGGCATGTAATAATAATCCAGATGGATCCCTTAATTAAATTCAAATTTTATTTCTATCTAAATGTCTTAATTTTATATGTTATAATATAACCATTGTTTTTAAACATGCCTTTCATCTTCACAAGAGCTGAATAGTTTTACTATTTCACAAATTTACCAAGTAATGAAGGTAAATTTAAGAACTCAGTAGTTTAAGTAGCTGATAACTTAAATATGGTCTTATCTCTCTGATTTCTGTTATGCTAAAAAGAATTACTTTTATTTTTACAGAATATTAGTGTGTGTGTTATATAATATTGTGTGAATTGAAAACAAGTGTGATTCACCATGGAAATATTGTTTAATTTATAATCATAAAAGTTAACTAGTGATTGTAATATAATATTTTTGCCTATATTTACAAAACAAGATAGTCTTTCCTGAGTTATCTAGGCAAATTATTTTGTTAGTTTTATTATAATCATCAAACTTACTAAGAGTTTATATCTTAATTATTCCAACCACAATAACAGAAATGATAATTATGTGATGTGATAGAAGTGCTAATTACCAATACAATGTCAATCATATTATAATATATAAATATATTAAGTCAACATGCACACATTAAGTTTATATAATTTTATGTGTCAAATATATTTCAATTGAAAAAACTTAATTAGCAAATGAAGAATTAATAAGGAACTCCATCCCTCTCATTAAAACTTGAGTTTGCTATAGGTTGTTCAAATTTGATTCCACATGAGTTCTTTTCTACCCAATGATATCCTATGAGTGGTTCTGAAGTCAAATTAGTAGATAGCCTTTCTTCCTAATCATAATTTCCTGGGAGGTTCAGAGACAAATGAAGGCTGATATGCTATCTTTCCCCAACCTGGAGTTTAATGCTATGACCCTCTTTTGCAAAACTCTTTTTGTAGGACTCAAATATGTACAGGTATGGCAATATCAATAGCTGCCAAAATATATATAGTTGGTATTTACTTCACAAATACAATATGTACTTAAATATTAAAATTTTGAAGTGTTATATGTATCTTTCTAAAAAAATGATTTATTTTAAAAATGATAAAATTAGTAGGTATGAAATTTCATACTCCTTTAGAAAGATAAGGCTAATTTATTTCTTTAAATATTTCAATTGAAGCCACTATAAGTGTCATATCTATTTTTCTTATTAAAGCAATCAAGTTAATCACATCATTAATGAATGCTGGAAAAGCAGATTATAAAGAAAGCTATTTCAGAATATTCCTTCCCCTCCATCTTATGTGTTCCCATTAGACTGATTGTGGAATTATAGAATTTTATAAATTACTTAGTTCAAAACTCCATTTTGTAAATAAGAAAGGTAAGACCCAGGCGAGAGAAATTACTTGGCCAAAGTTACACAAGTATGGAGTCTGATATAGGACTCAGTCCTCCGAAGGCATGTGTAGTCACATCAGTGTCTAATTCAAAACCACTCAACTGGTTTTCATTATTAAAAGCTATGCCTAACTCTTTAACTTGGCATTTGAGGCCTCTCCCTTTTTCAGCCCTAAACTTTATTTCTAACTTTATCTTCCCTTTTCATAAAACACTATATTCAAAATGTTCATTGATATTCGCAAGGCTTTCTCCTCTACTTGAAAAGTTTCTCCACCTATGAAACTCTACACAGGCCAGTCCCATCTATATGCTATCTCTGACCTACACAAAGAACCTGTTAATTTCTTAAATGTAGAATACCACTTTCATGGTAATTTCTACTTTCTTACCTTTTATAATGATTTGTATGTATTACAACTCTCTTCCTAAAATTGACACTACATGTTGGCAAGATCAATTCACCCTGATAATCTCCACATTTGACACAGTGACTTGTTTCTAGTTGATTCTTAGTATATAGTAAATAAATTAATGACTAACATTGTAATGATACTTTCAGTACTATAGTCAAAAGTTAAATTCATTAATGTTATACTCCAAGTTTGGATTTTTAAAGCTTTGACAAACTAGATTTTTCACATTGGCTAAATCTACTGATTAGTCTGGATTTCTTTCCCTAAAGCAAAGAAAATATTGCTCCAATTCACTCCTAAGTTATTAGTAACATATCTTTTTAATTTAATATTTTTAATTTTTATATTTTAGGTACTATGATGAGTTTTTTCCTAGTTGTGAATATCCTAGCATTAACCCTGCCTTTTTTGGTAAGTTAATTTCATCGAATCAATTTGTATTAATCTTTAAGAAATTTTATTTAAGGGCCTTAATTATGCAAATTTCTAAATATAGTTATACTTTATAGAACAAATAGCTGAAATTCTAACTATATTTTCTTAAAGGTAATTTATTTTTATAACTATTTCTATTATGAAATTAAAGCCATGTTCTTCTGAATATCCTTCTAGTTCCCAAAATTTAAGAAATCATTTTGTCATGTATAGAAAACCTTTAAAATTCTCATACTAAAAGAACATGTGTTTTGGGAGAAAAATAATACTGAAAAACTTGTAAATTATAAAATGTTTTAAAATAATTTTTAAAGAATAACACAGAAATCACAGCCTAGGATTAGAATCAGAACTTTTTTTTAATCTTTATTAAATTTAGGGGGGAAACTTAAATTATATATATTTCAAGTGTGCACTTCTATAACACAGGGTACAGCAGAAGTAAGGCCCTTTTGTATGAGCTGGTAATCTATACCATGTCTTTCATCGCAAAATTATAAGCATGTAATTCTGTAACATAACAATATTTTAACTACTTTTTAAAAAGTGTTATTTCTGCTGGACTCTACATCATCTATTTATTGTATTGTGTGTTCAGCACGCAGAGTTAGTTCTCCTTTCATCATCATATATTTGACCTCCTTTACCCTCTTCTATCACTCCCTCTCCCCTCTTACTCTTTGGTAACCACTAAACTGATTGCCTGTGTCTGATTTTTTTGTTTATTTGTTTGTTGCTTTCAGTTTTACACCCTACATATGAGTGAAGTCATATGGTTCTCGACTTTTTCTGTCTGACTTTTCAGAACTTTTAAAAATTAAGTTCTTATTGCACTCAGATTCCAATCTCTTTAGGCACTAAATTCTTAAAGAATGAAGAGCTTGTTAAGCTTTTCTACCAGTTTCAAAGACCTTAACACATCTACCTTTAACATTCAAACATTATCAGAAGTTTTGGTATACTCTTCCCCTTGTGTTGACTGACTGACTCCCAAAGATCATATACATAAACAATTTCAAGCTTTTCAGGCATTATTATGAATTAATTACATGCTGTGTACTAAGGCTATTGGACCAAGAGGAAGACTTTAGTTTTTCTTTTTTTAACTTTTCATTGTTTTTTTTATTATTCCTTTGTTTTATTTTCAAGTTCATTTGGGGTTCCCAGGCAGTTATTTGTCAACAGCAAGAATAGGAAAGCAAACATGAAGTGGTGTTTTATGATTACCTCTTATATTACAAAATTTGAGAGAGCCCTAGTTCTAGTTTCATAATGCATTTATTATTGAATATAGACTTGCTTTTAAGTTAGTATTTATTAAATAATTCTATTAGGTTAATTCTTAGAGTAAAACTCCTAAAATTTTGAATTATTATTATTTTCACATTTATTTTCTTTCATTTATTCTTTGAAATTTCATTTTATAGTGGCCACCTGCACATTTAGAGCTTTAGTTTTCTCTTTAACTGATAAGGATTAAAGTTGGAATCAGAAAATAATCCACAACTGCCTGCCTTATAGCAACATCTTCTTGAGCTACTTGAGCCTGCACTGGCCCCAAAACATTCCTTTCCATTTTCACAAAAGCTTCAAGCTTCATGGACTTGAACAAATAATTCAGAAAAATAATGAGCATTTGTAGATTTTATTATTCAATCTAATGAGTAGTCAAAATTATACAAATTAAAACAGCAATGTGATAGCATATTCTATGTGCTAATATATCCCTTCTCTCCAAAAAGAAAATATTAACTAGCAATTATGAGATGAACTGCACAGTGTTATAACCTATTGATGGCATTATAATTTGGCACAACTTTTATGTACAAATTGATAATTCCTACCAAAGAATTTTTGTCCCTCTCTAAAAATCACATTTTTGAAAAACTATCATAAGGAATCAATAAAAAGTATTAAAAAGGCCCCTAGTATACAAATGTTATTTATCTATTAATAATAAAATATTTTTGAAATAAGAGCCTTAATGACTGACAACAGTAAAAATCAAAACTTCATGACATAGTATTTGATAATTTATTTTTCAACTACAAATATTTAAGTATAAAAACTGAGATAAGTGGAAAAATATTATGAGAGATTATGCATCTTTAAAAAAAGCAAGATATAAGATATTAAAACAAACATTATACCAGGAATACATAACATAGATCAATATTATATTAAGATGTTTAAAATATCAGAAGGTTTTAGTGTAGGCAGTTTCTGTACTATTCATATTACTGTTTGAACTTTAGTAATTTAGTACATTAGAGGAAAACTACTCTCTGTCTCTACACACCCTGAGTTTTTTTTAAATCAAATTTCTAATTTTCTGTACCTACAGTTTTCAAAAGTTTTCTAGACTCCTGTTTTTATCCAAGGGGTATGTGTGAAAAATCCTAAACTAGAAATGTCATTTTAAAAATATTTAATATTATTACCACATCTCAAATTTTATAAACATTTGTAAGTTTTTACAGTTTTATACATACTTGTCTACAGAAATTATTTTCTGACTTTTGTTATCTATGCATGTTGCAATCCAGATTAAGAAAAGTACTATAAAAGCAAATGAAATTTTATTTAAAAAACATTATTATTTATATAACATTTACATATTGATGTTATGCTAGACACAATTGTTTTAAATCTGAGTAAACTTCATAAATCATCTTAAAAGGAGACAAAATATGCTCAATGTTCCTTTTATCTTTAACAATGTACATTCATTATAAACTAAATACATTAATTAATGTTATTTATTTTAAAATAATATGTATATTTGTTGGAACAAGAGTCAGATGATCATGTGATTTTTCAACCTTGAATTTTTCTCCCTAGGTAGTGATTTTTAAAGACAATTTAACCATGGAGTTTATTATTCCTATAAGTATATTTCTGTCATTCTTGTGGGTGGTTCACAGACATCATAGGTTAAATTACCATAAAAAGTGCTTTATAATATTTTATAGTACTACAATAAGAATAAAGAAAATAAGCCCTGTCTTTTAATACAAAGGCAATTTTTAAAACCACTCACAAAAAAATTATAGATTCTGCCTTGCCTTTTTTAACTTCATATTTTTTATTATTTCTCTGAACCTCACCAGGGTGCAGAGGTGCAAAACCAGGAACAAGCAGTAAGTTTATTTTAATTATTTCTGGTAGAGGAAGCATGAACTGCCAAGTCTAATATTCTGCAAAGTTCAATGATATTAAAATGCCTTCTGTCTAATATCTAAGTAAATATTTATACTCCATTAATAATCTAATATTCTTTGTAAAAAAATTTCACTTCAACAACCAATCATGTGAATCAATTTCAATGTTCATCTGAAAACCTTAGTTTCATTTTATAGCTAAAGACCAGTGTTTTGGGTTCTCCTGTATAGGAGAATTTAATATTGAAGGAAAATGAAAACAAAAGAAAAGTTTAATATCTTTCATGCCTACTTTTTAAGATTCACCTTTGACTGTTTCTCATACACTTATATTTACTTCCCCCTTTTATTTTCCAAATATCTTTGAATAAATACATTGAAATATTTATTCTTTCATGAGAAATGCTTTCTTACAGTATAATTTTATTGATTTGTCTCTATTCATATTGAAAGATATAATGAATATTTTGATAACTGCACATAATCAGTAGAAGTAAATTAAAATTTAAAATTCCCTAACAAATTTTTAATGGATAAAATTAAACTGAAAAAGAAATCCAAAGTGTGAACTCTAAGACTTCTCACACATCACATAATTTTACTATTCTGCTATAATTAGTTTAGGAAAAAATAGTGCCCTGAGCCTAATCTCTAGATAAATAAAATCTGTAAATAATAACAAATATGTGGTGACAATACATATACAAAGTCTGTAAAGAAAAAATTCAGCCATAAATGCCTCTATTTTTCATATTACATGGCCGGATACTTTCTGAACAACCCTTGTATATTTCTTTGTGTGTACTACGTTATGTACAGTATATCAAAGCTCTTTATGAGATTTTTCTAGCTGTTGTACTTATAATGGCCAACATTAACTGAGCACTTTTCATATATGCCAAGATTGGGGCAATGTGGTTTACATTGTGGATTAATTACTTCATCTAATATGTTTAAAACTAACATTGTTTTTAATATTTGTCGAAAATCAAGAAGTGGATGGAAAGTGTACAAATTATATCTTGTAAAATAATATGGGTTTGGGGTTCACTATTTCCAGTATTTTACCTACTCAATGTCAAATACTATAACTTATTACTTCAAAAAATTTTGATTTAAGATACCTTTACATTCTACCCTACAATAATACCATTCTTCATAATTTATTCTCTTCGCAGTGCTGTGAGAATAATGAAAGATTGCTTGGTAAAACCACAATCAAGTATATTCCAATTTATCATGCGCTGAATAGCTATCCTCGTTCTGAACCCAATTACTACCAATATAGACCAGCTATACCAATTAATAACCAATACCTGCCTTACCCATACTATGCAAAACCAGTTGCAGTTAGACCACATGCTCAAATTCCTCAATGCCAAGTCCTGCCAAATATTTACCCACCCACTGGGATACGTCATTCATACTTACATCCATCATTTATTGCTGTTCCCCCAAAGAAAATTCAAGATAAAACAGTTCTTTCTAACATCAATACCATGGCTACTGTTAAACCTACACCTATTCCTACCACTGACCCAACAGTGAGTACTGTAGTGACTCCAGAAGCTTCCCCAGAATTCATCACAAGCACACCTGAGGCTACCCCAGTCACACTTACTTCATCCATGGGCTAAAAACTTCATGGAAGCATCAAAGAAGACAACACAGGTAAATGAGCAAAATAAAAAAAATAAATAAATACAAGATGTATTTAATATCATAATATCTAAATAGTATAAATGGTAAATCATAATATCTAAAAAGTATAAACGATACATTGAATCTATTATGGGAACAAGCAAAATTCACTGATTATAATTTTAATTGGGTTGTGTCATAGCATTGATACATTCAATGTTGTTCCAACAAGAAATAAAAATAATCTTATTTTACAAAATAAGGAAAGTTGATAATTTAATTATTAAACTTTTTTCAACAATTGGAACATTCCTAGAGTCTCTTAGTTTTATTTTATTCCTAATCACAAAGACAGTAAAGTATAATACTATGTGAAATGCATTATTTTTCTTATCTCAAAAATAAATTTTCTTATAACAATTTATATTAGTTTAAATAAGAGTTTTTGCACTCTAATTTTAGTAAAAATAAAGTGAAAAAAAATGATGTTTCCCATGCATTCCTTTATTTCAGACATCATTTATTCCATCCTCAAAAAATCCATGAAGTTAGGCACCCCAAATTTCTCCTATTATAAAATAAAGAGTTCTAATTTTAACTTGAAAAGTATACACACAGACACTCATATATATAATAAAAGGATACTTACAGAACCTTACATATGGTGTAAAATATTTTTATTTATTATTTGGAGCAATAGATAAGAGCAGACACTTATGGGAATAAGTTAAATAAAGAGAAATATTAATAAAATAGAAAATTACCAAAGAGTGTGAAATAATTTAGAAAGTTAAAAATTTTTGAGATTTTCTGCAACAAATATTTTTAGTGTATCACATTGTCTACATGATTTATGATCTAAAATTAGGCTGACCAGACCTACAATTTTAAATGGGACAGAAAACAATGGTACTGTCCCGTTTCAAATGCTACGTATAATAAGCCTACTGACACCTTGAATTAGCTCAGTGACACTAAGCTGACCATATGTACTGTTTGAAATGGGACAGTACTGTTGTTTTTTATCTAGTTTAAAATGGTACATCTGATCAGCCTATCTAAAATACAACACAATTATCTGTGATATAATGGTAATAGTATTAGATCAGAGGAGGCTGCTTCTTCTGTGTGACTTTAGCTATTAAATTCTCTGTCTGAACCTCCATTTTATCATAATTTTGGTTGTTATGAGATTCAAATGAGACTGCTTATTATGTAAAAAATATAAAAATTGATAAATCTGTAAAATGCAATATATTAGAAAACAAAGTAAAATTATTAAATATTAAAATTTACTTATAGCCAATAACTTAAGTCCTTACTAAATAATAAAAACTTTACATAATTATCTTAGTTTATTCTTAGAGCAACCATATGGAGCTGGTTATATTAATTTCCTGAATTCACAAAAAAAAAAAAAAAAAATGGGCCTATAGATGTTAAGTGAGTTACTACAGATAAGAAGTTCAAAACTGGGAACCAAACTAAACCTGTTTGATTTCAGATAGTAAGGCTGAATTTATTGCTATGCCATTTATTTACATATGGGCTGTCTGATTTCCAGAAGAGAAAACACACTATGGTTTTATTAGATCAATACATGTGTAAATTGTATTATTTCATTGGTATTTAATAGGTCACCTCAGAAAAAAAGATAAGCTGAATAAATTTTATGGAGAGAACATAAAAGCAAGTAAATTATTATATAGTTATATATTATATTGATGCAAGATATATTATTATATGATTGTGCTTTGATAGAATAATCATTATTTTAATTGTTATATTTATTCAAAACTCACAAATCTAAATTTCTAAGGTAAAACCATTGCATATGACTTTTAAAGGACCATGTAAAGGATAGCATTTATCTGTAAATATTAAGTGAAGTCAATGATTTTCAGTTCACTATATGCTGTTTAAATATTTAAATTCAAATATTTAATTTGATACATTCCTTGTATACTAACTCTTGGATACAAAAAGACAAATCATGGAAGCTAAATAAAATCTGCATATCATGATAACTATTAACATATTATGAACTAATTTCCTAAAATATCATCATTTTTTTATAGGTCTTGCTGAAACCAGATAACTGCTTCAAACTCTCCTTTGTCCACTTGTCTGCCTTCAGTCAAGAGTGCATATGATTTTCACAAATTCAGCTTCTTTCTCTTCTTCTCTTACGTTTTACTCTCATGCCACATTTAATTTTTTGGTTCTTACACAATAAAGTCAATTGAATGCAACTGGATGGCTTAACTTGAGAGAAGTCTGTGGATAAGCCTCAGGAGTCTTTTAAATCTTGAAATTATAAGGCAAATTTATTTTTTTATTATTATTTATTATTATTATTATTATTATTATTTTGCTTTTTGGTAAGTGGGTAGCTCCCTGGCTGGGAATCGAACCCAGGCTGCAGCGCTGACAGCACCAGCGCCAAAGCCTTAAGCCACTACACCACCAGGGAACTCCCTATAAGGCAAATTTAATGTGAGTACCAAGTTAAAGTGAGATAAAGTTCATAATTTCATCTGATTCTCCAAGTGGTCCATGGTGTAACACTAATTAAGACTGTCTTCTCCAGAATGATTATGGAACATCTAAATGTATGACCTAGTCATTGGGACCAGAGAAGAACTAAGCCATAGTATTCTAATCCAGAGGACGCCAAAGTGACTCTTATGAACCATGGGACCCCTAGATTAGCATTAAATTTAAGTGTCCCAGTGTATTGCTTACTTTAGTCTAGATCAGCAGTGTCCAACCTTTTCACTTTCCTGGGCCACACTGGAAGAAGAATAGTCTCAGGCCACATATAAAATACACTAACACTAATGATAGTCAATGAGCTAAAAAAAGTTGCAAAAACATTTTATAGTGTTTTAGGAATTTGTTTTGGGCCACATGCAAAGCTGTCCTGGATCACGTGTTGGACATGCTATGTCTAGATAATTCCCAAGAGCAAATCCTGGGTGCAATCAGGCTACAGATGACCACAACTACAAACAAAGATGCCTGGCAACATTAGCAGGAATTGACTCAGGTTCTTGACCTACATGATCAGTTTCCTCCAGACTGGAAGATACTGTTTCACAGATGTCCAAACACACACACACACACACACACACACACACACACACACATGCACACGCACACACACACACACACGCACACACACCCCTACCCAGAAGCTTCTGGAATTGAGGTCCACCAGTCTACAAAAATTGATGAAACTCAAAAGTCCAAAAATACAATCTTTAAGGTGTTTTCCTTAATCAAACAAAGCAAGAAAAATGAATGGGTCATTTGTGTGATTGCTCCATATTTTACACATTATGCCAGAAAAAATATAAGCCACTGAAACTTACAGTTTTTATTGGTCACCCACCAAATCTTTTGCTGAAACTCCCATCACATGTGCTATTATTAGGAGTAATTTCCACACCTTTACTTGCTCACTCACTCAAATGCTAGAGTCTGGAAGATAGGCATGGTCAGGAACATGACATGGGTGAGCATCATTTGCTATGACCATTAATAATATTACTAATTACTTGAGAAACAACTTAAAAATGTAAAAGAGGTAGAATTGAATTCATTAATTAAAAAATACATTTATCACTTACTATGTATAGTGTACTATAAGAATTATTGTGGGATACAAAAAATAATATTTTAATAATAATAAACAACCATTATATAGTACACACTATAGGTAAATCTTTTCTTTATTTACATGTATTTACTCAGTTAATATTTACCTATGGATTACATATTGTTGTTGTTATTATTATTATTATTTTGAAGGAGAAATGAAGTAATTTTCCACAGGTAGAGCTGGGATTTAAACCCAGCTCATTTTGCTTTAAAGTCCTGTGAACACTACAATAAAAACATTTCCAGTCTGGTAGGTAAAATTAAATATGAAGAAAATACTTTGAAACAATATAAACATAAGTATTAATATTGGCCTATGGTAACATGTCTAACTAAATAATGTTAAGAAAAAGAGTTGTTAAAACTAGGAGTTTAAATTAAACACTTACCTCTCTGATATGACATTACCCCATCTTTGTACCAATTAGATTATCTAGTAGGAGTATTCTATGCACCAAATATTGCATAGTAAATCCCTCAACTACTATTTATTATATGTTAAGAAACTACACTGATGAGTTAGTTATTTTGGATTTGGATAAATTACTTTCAGATGCTAGAGTCAATTCAACTGAAGGTAGTTTGTAACTAATGAGAAATTAGTTCTTTAGCAGAGAAAAGATATCTGATCTGGATCAGATTCATTCATCAGTTATTTGCCAAATGCCTACTATGTGAATATAGCAAATTTCCTCCCCACCACTAGGATTTTGCAGTCTAATGAGATTTAGAAAACCATTTTATTATTAGGTCCTACAAAACAGCTTTATCTGAAAGTTCTCAGGTCTTCCAGAATGCAGTGAAAAGTTATATAATCGTCATTTATGTAGCATTTTAAAATGTACAAAGCACTTTCACACATATCAAGCTCTTAGTCCTCACCTATACCCTCTAAAAATAAAAGTAATTTGTTATTGATCCTCTTATTGTATATGTGAAAATAACTTTTAAATGGTTAAAAATAAGATAGTGAAAATTTCTGAGCTTTAGATTTAGATAGAACTGAAAGTTTTAGCTCATCACTACTTAACCATATGACCTTGGGTAATATATAGAATAAAAACTAACATGTTTGTGGTTTATTGATATATGTGTGAGGCTTTGTAACAATGATTTTATAGGTATTCCACACAATACCATATGGTACCTCTTAGAAAGCAGAGGTTCAGAGAGATTAAGTAATTTGAACATCAAAAAGCTATACTTAATGGTAGAGTTTACCTTTCAACTAGCAATTCAATCCACCAGATTTTATTATTTTACTACTACAACATTTAAGGGCTGTCCAGAAAGTATACAGCCATGTAGTATGAAAAGTAGAGGCATTTATGGCTGGATTATTTTTCCACACAGCCCTCGCATAATCTTTAATCTGAGAAATTCATTAGCATGCCTTATATTAACTGCATGTTCAATAAATGTTCATCCCTTTATCGCTAAATTCCCTAAGTGGCATTTCCAATGACATCCACAGTCACAAGACAAAGTCAACTTTCATGACCTTGCAATTACCTTTCCACCTCATGTCTCTCGATTAGATCTTATACCTTACATCTCAGTGATTAAAAATCTCTTATAACAGCCTTACTTGAATCACCATCCCCACTACTTTTCTGAATCTGCTTATTCTTTTGATAATTTATATCACATAATCAAAATTTGACTTCTTGACTTAGATATCACATCCTTTAAAAAATCTTTTCTGAAAGCAACAAAGCAACAAGACAAACAAAAAATACAGACAATCATTTAGTGGTTACCAGAGGGTAAGGGGAGAGGTAGAGGAGGGAGTGGGCATCAAATATACATGGTGTTGGAAGGAGAAATGACTCTAGGTGGTGAGCACACAGTGCAATGTATAGATGATGTATTATAGCATTGAATATTTGGAACCTATATAATTTTATTAACCAATGTCACCCAGTAAATTTAATGAAAAAGAGAAAACCTTTCATAAACTTCCTAGATGAAGTGCTTCAGCAATGTGCTACCACAGCATCCTGCCCCTCCCCGTTCCTTTCCTCTCTAGTACTCATTTACTGTTGTACCTGGCTGCCCTCCTCTCCTACTGGGCTTAAAAGCCCAGCGTGCTACTCTTACCAAGATACAGCCTAATACGGTATAGGAGGCTAAATAATTATTTTTTCTAAGTAAAAATGGAAATGTGAAACATAATA
Organism: Lyroderma lyra; assembly: GCA_004026885.1. NCBI lineage: Eukaryota > Metazoa > Chordata > Mammalia > Chiroptera > Megadermatidae > Lyroderma > Lyroderma lyra. The sequence goes on from PVJL010004095.1 coordinate 131,297, forward strand.
TTTTAATGAGAAGAATCCACACAAGTAAATGATTTTATCAACAGATTTGACTTTCCTTTAATCAGCATTGATCCTTGTCAAGAATAATCTAAGATTTCCCGTTCTCTTCCCAACAGGAAAAAAATAGGAGGGTCATCCAAGGATGAAATATGCATTATTCAAAGGTTTCTCACTAGTTTTTATTTGAAGACAACAACTAGAAGAGTCAGCCTGGTTAGGAGAAGAAAAAATTTGACCAGAACACATGAGAAAACTACTGCTAAGTTATCTATGCAGATAAGACATTAGGACAGATTTTTCCTATAGGCTCTAGAATTTCCACATTTTGGACATAAATGTACTAGTTAAGTAAATGAATAATTAAAATTATCTGTTGACTTAGACAATTTAAACTTATTTCTAACATTATTACATTAATTGCATTGCATGGGTCACACCCACTCAAAGGCTAAAGTCCCACTCACTTTCACTACCTCTGCAGTTTAATCAAAGCCTATTCCTATAAATTACACAAGTTCTGTATTTTATAGCAGCCTTTGATACAATTCAATCACAAGGCAAACTTGTCTTTATTGAATAAAAATAGCTATAGGCAATGTCTTATCCATCCTAAAGCACTTCCTGGTAATAAAGGAAATCTGATTTCAATGCTTTCTTCACCTTTCCAGGTTTCTATGGATGCATTGGATTTACTGTCCTAAAAATATAAATTACACTTTTTAAACTAAAAACATTTTAAAATAATTTTAATTAAATAGGCTGACCAGAGGTACCATTTTAAATGGGACAGAAAACAACAGTACTGTCCTGTTTCAAATGGTACATATGGCCAGCCTATTGACACCTTGAATTTAGCCCAGTGAAACTAGGCTGACCAAATGTGCTCTTTGAAACAAGACAGTACTGTTGTTTTCTGTCTCATTTAAAGTGATATGTCTGGTCAGCCTATACTTAAATCATGGGTTTATTCTTAAATTTAAATAAGCATTAAGCTGTTAACACCAATTACTTTAAATTACACTTACATTATTCAAAATCTATAAAGGATACAGAAAGTTCTTTAGCAACCAAATTATTTAGTGATAGTGTTGCTGTCTGAAAAGTCTTAATATTATGATTTACTGAAATAAACATGAACTTAAATAACATACTGTTAAGTATGTATTTTTTTTCTTTCTTGGTAGCGTTCATGAAGAAAATATGAAGGCACTCATTTTGTCTATGATTATTTTGAACCTTATTACTTTCTTGGTAAGTTTGCGGTGCTCTTAAGTAATTTTCTTCTCATTTAGAAAACAATAAAGATATTCATATCAATCATATGCCACAAAACATCTTAGAGTAAAAATACTATAGTGCTCTTTACTCTAAGATGTTACCAAGAAAATACATAATATGTTGCCTTAAAAATTACCATAAACTTTATCATATTCCTATTTATTCATACAATAGAAATATACTTTAAAATTTTCAGAAAATTCTTTTCACACAAAAATATGCACACAAATATTTATAATAGGTGTATCATAATTGCCAAAACTTGGAAGCAACTAAGATGTTCTTAAGTGATAAGTGAATAAATAAACTGTGATATATCCACATAATGGGATATTATCTGGTGCTAAAAAATTGAGCTATCAAACTACGAAAAGACATGCAGGAAGGAAGCTTAAATGTAGATCACTAAGTAAAAGAAACTAATCTCAACAGGCCACATACCAGATAATTCCAATTATATCACATTCTGGAAAAAGCAAAAATATGGAGACAGTAAAAAATTCAATGGTTACCAGAAGTTGTGGTGGGTGGGGACAGGGCAGCGGTGAACAGACAGAACAAAGAGTACCTTATAATGGTGAGTACATGTCATTATACATATGTCAAAACACACAATGTACAACACTAAGAGTGAACTCTAATGTAAACTATGGACTTTGAGTGATAATGGTGTGTCAGTATAAGTTCATGGATTGTAATAACAAATGCACCACTCCGTTGTGGCATGTTGGTATGGGGGAGAGTATGTGTATGTGGAGGCAGTATACGGGAATTCTTTTTACCTTCCACTTAGTTATGCTATGAACCTAAAACTGCCCCAAAAAGTAATCATTAAATAAGAAAAATGAAAAGAATTGAAATGAAAATCTGAAAAAAAAATTAAGAATTATTCTAAAATTTTTACTAGAGAATATTTTCAAATACCCAATGTGACCTGATGCCACATATATTTAACACTCTACTCATTTTATTTCTTTTTGCAGACAAGTGAGAGTGTTAAAACTTAAGACAAAAGCTATCAAGGTGAAAGTCACCTTCCAAAACTGGAAAACAAAGTCTTCATATGCCCAGGCTGCACTGAGACAAGCCCAAGCCCAGACATCAAAGCAGTCATCAGACAGGCTTTACTTACAGGGAATTGACCAAAATAATTTATTTCAGTTCTACTAAACTGGTCCCTAGCATCTGAATTAAAACATTTTTTCAATTTCCAAATTTACATCTAAGCAGCCATAATCTTCCCAAGATGCAGCAAGGAGGTCTACTTTGACCAAAAAGCAACTTCTATGCAACACAATTGTGCAATAACAGCCTCAATCAAAATCAATTTCAAAACTCAATCCTCAAATCTCCACACCAACTGATCTTAGCTGCAAACTTTAAATGCAAACAGTCATCCCTCACCAAGACTGGCATAAGAAGGAACAAAACTGCTAAGCCTAAACAGAAATAGTCAAAAGTTACCCAGTTTACAGCCAAGTGAAAATCATCTTCACACAATATAGCAGATTTTAAATCAATGTACTTGTGTGTATTCATATTTGATGAACACATCTTCATAATCTGGATTGGCATTGTGAACCCAATCCTAAATAGTGGACAAGACATCTCTTCTTTTCTATAGTCCTGAAGCATCCTTAAAGTATAGGTCAGGAATATTGTAAGAATTTGCTAAGCCCAGGCATAAATTTGGATCTGCTCCATAGCTTCATGCATGTGTATGTGGAAAACATTCTTACCAAATTTTCTGCTCATTCCTAGACATTTACAAAAATTTTATACACCTAAAATATTATCCAAAGCTTTTTTATTATATAAATAATTTTTAATTTCAGATAATTGAACATATTAAATTTAAATATTTAATGTATTATTTTTAGCATCTACCAATAGCAAGTCTCTGAGTTAAGTGCTGAGACAATACAAAAAGACCCAAACAATGATTGTGGTCTAAGGGAGCTCAAATGGCACAATCCAAACTAGGAGAGATAATTTCTTACAGATTGAGAGACCAGGTCAGTAATCACAGAAAAAAAACAGTGTTATGAAAAAGGTGTTATTTGAACTAGATGTTAAAGAACAAGTTGAATTTTTATTTTCTCAAATGTTCTGATTTGAATAGTACTTTAAATAACTGAGATAATTGCCAATACATAAAGCATTTTAAAAAATGGGGGAATGCATATAAAAATTCAGATTTTCTTTTAAAACATGAAAGATCTGAAACCATGGGCATGCAGTCTTATATGACAACTGTCAACTACAGCAGTGCTATGCAAAATGTGATCCATAAAAACTGGCTGTTGGACAACAAATTGCTACAAGTCAGGTGTAAAGGACATAAATTAATGTTGTCTTTATACGGTTTTTTCCTTCAGCTTCTTTTATATTTAACAACTTATTCATTTTTTATTTGTTTATTTAGTAAAAGAGTTTTGTGGTGACAAAAATCACTGTATTCCGATGCAGGCTCTTTATCCAATCCCTCACCAGTACTTTGAGAACTCCTTGAACTAGAGATAAGAAACTGCTATTCCTTGCTGTTATGAAGGAGACATGCTGTCCTCATTTCACCAGTGTCCATCAGGCCTATTTCATATAGTCACTGTTAACTAGGTGCTGTAGATATTTCAATTTATAATCCATGCTCTTAACAATGAAATCGTTTGAGATTTTGAAAAGGAGAGTGGAATTCTGCAAGTACGATTTATGATTAGGGTGAGAGTTAAGATTAGGGTGAAGGCCTAACCTCAGTGTCCATCAACAAATGAATGGGTAAAGAAAAGAACTCATATATTGTATGGTATATATAATATTTTGTTTTATATACATATATATATATATATATAAAATATGTAAAATGAAATATTATTTAGCCATAACAAGGAAATATTGCCATTTGTGATGACGTGTTTGCCAAGTGAAATAAGCCAAAGACAAATTATTTATATGTGGAATCTTTAAAAAAACAGTAACAAAATGTCACCCCAATAAGTCTAACAATAAAAATAAATTTTAAAAAACAGTAACAATAACAACTCATAGTCAAAGTATATAAATTTTAAGTTATAAGAGGAATAAGTTCTGAGGTTCTAATGCACAGCATGTTACTATAGCTAATAATACTATATTGTATACTTGAAATTTGCTAGAACACTATAAATCTTAAGCATTCTCATGAAACTTTTAAAAATTGATTAAAGACAGCACATTACATACAGGATTTGTCTATAGAGATTTTACAAAACATTTTAGATTCCAACTGGTTGTTCGGGGAAAATCATAAAGGGCTAGTGGCAAATATAAGCCATGATATTTTTGCTATATAAGTGAAATGGTTTGACCTAAATTTCTATGAGAATTTGGTGTGGCAGAGATCAATTAAATGACCATTAATATAGTCAGGTGAGAGATAATAGTGGCTTTGATGAGGGAGGTATAAAGAAGTATGATCCTAGGCATTCTTTGAAGAATTTACTGATGGCCTAGATATGAGGGGTGAGATCAAGAGAGGGTCACAATAATTCCAAAATTTTTTTTATCTAAAAAACTGAAAGATGGCAAAGGCTACAAGTATTAGCAGGTATTGCTTGTAATGTAAAGAAGATCAGGAGTTCCATGTTGATGGTTTCAACATCAATTTGAGATGTCTATTACTGATCTAAATAGCAACATCAGGTAACAGTTAGATATGCCAGTCTGCAGTGGAGGAGACAGGTCAAAGCCATCAAAATTATATATTTAGGAGTCAACATATTGAGTAGAGATGGCATTTAAAACCATGAAACCAGATGAAATGACCAAGGGAGTGATTACAGATATAAAAGAGTCAAACCCCAAGCCCTGGAGCACCTCAACATTAAGAAGCCTTTAAGTAAAACTGTAAGTTATTATTTAAATTATTTCTATTAATAACAAATTGAATATATGAGGACTATCCAGAAAAAAATCCAACCATAAATGCCTCTATTTTTCATATTACATGGCTGGATACTTTCCAGATGGCCCTCATATTCTCTGTGATTACATTTCTGAATCCCTTGTATTAACATTAGAGAAGATATAAAAAATATTTAAACAAACAAACATGTAATGTTAACATGAGCTTTATTTCCACACAAACATTAGCCAAGTGGACATGAGGTGAAGGAAAGGATTCTGCACAGAGGGATAGCTAAAGCTAAGATCAAGATATTCTTAGAAAATTGTTAAACAGAAAGAACTTATAATTTCTGATGTCTGAAGACAAGAATCTCTTTTCCCAAAAAACCCTCTTGGCTATGTCCCAATATCTGGTTAACAAAATTATAATTTTGAACTTCATAAAGGAGTGTATAGAATTTACTGCTTTGAAGCAAATGAAAAAGAAATGTGAAAGAAAGCAAATCAGATTATGAGGCAAATCAGTGTAACATTCTTAAGTTTATGTGGCCTTCTTTGTAATTGAAGACCTCAAATTCACATGAAAGATAGCATTATGTATTGTTCTGTTACTGGCACATTTACTATATTGCTGATTATCTAGCAGACATTCAACTCAAGACGGTCTTTGAAGCGAAGGTGAAATAGAAGACATACTCCCCTAATACTGAAAGAATTGCCCTGTTGAAATATTTTAGACCTACTAAACAGGGTCCTTGGGGAAGAAAAGCCATTCTTTTAGATTTAATCTGTCATTATTACTATTATTATTATTATTATTATTATTATTATTATTATTATGATCATCATCCTATGTATTCTCATTACCAACCACAAAGCTTAAAATATATCTTTAATATTTTTGAATGAATGGATGAAATTTATTATAAAAAATGCTTTATATATAAAATTAAAATAATAATAAATATTTCTACATGCAAATCAATTAAGATAAAAGTTGTTAATATAATTCACTATATAAGTGAGTTAGACTTTAATTTGTTAACCAGATTTACAAACATTATAGTGTATATTATGCATTAACAAATGTTCTCATTTAAATCTAAAGACCTCATATAACGTGAATTGGGAAAATCTTTTTTCTGCAGATGAGGTTAAAAAATCTCCTTACAGTCAAATTGCTAAGTGAAAGCTAGGATTTAAACGTAGATCTTGCAATTCCAAGGACAACTTCATTTACCATACAAGAACTACTTTACCATAATTACTTCAATAAATTTTCAAATACACTGATTAATTCTTATACCTGCACTATCTCAGTCACAGAATTTTTACCATCTGTTGTAGCTTGTGATTTAACATATGAGGGGTGTCCAAAAAAAAGTAGCCATAAATGACTCCTTTTTTATTGTTAAATTTATTGGGGTGACATTGGTCAACAAAAATTACATAGGTTCCAGGTGTACGACTCTATGATACATCATCTATGTGTTATGTGTTCATCACCCAGAGTCTGTTCTCCTTCCATCATCATATGTTTGAGACCCTGTCTCTTCTCTCCCAACCTCCTCCCCCCATACCCTCAGATAAGCACTAAACACTGAACTATTGATCTTGTCCATAAGTTTTTGCTACATTGTTGCCTTCAGCTTTGTGTTCCACACATGAGAGAAATCATGATTCTTGGTTTATTCTGTCTGGCTTATTTTGCTTTGTATGATGCTCTCAAGGTCCATGTTGTCATAAGTGGCCCTATTTCATCTTTTCTTATAGATAGTAAGATTCCATTGTGTATATGTACCATAGCTTCTTTATCCAGTCATCTGTTTATCCAAGGACACTAGTTATTTCCATGACTTGACCACCGTGAATAGTGCTGCAATGAACATTGGGGTAAATATATCTTTGCGGACTAAAGTTTTCAAATTTGGGGGGGTAGATACCCAGAAGTGGAATTGCCAGCTCATATACTGTCCTCTATAGTGGTTGTACCAGTTTGCATCCCCACCAGCAATGTGTGAGAGTTCATTTTTCTCTACACCCTTTCCAGCACTTGTTTCTTTTCTTCTTGCCATTCTAATAGGTGTGATGTGGTATCTCACTATGGTTTTGATTTGCATTTCCATAATAGCTAGGGAAGTTGAGGATTTTTTCATATATCTGTTGGCCATTTGTATGTCTTCCTAGAAGTGTCTGTTCAGGTCTTCCACCTATTTTTTATTTGGGTTGTCTATTTTTTTATTGTTCAGTTGTATAAATTTTTTATATATTTTAGATATTAGCATTTTATTAGACGCATTGTTTGCAAGTATTTTCTCCCATTCAGTTGGTTGTCTCCTTGCTTTCTTTAGCTGTGCAGAAGCTTTTTAGTTTGATATAGTCCTATTCATTTGATTTTGCTTTTACTTTCCTTGCCTTTGAGGTCAGGTTCATAAAGTCCTCCCTAAACTCAAGATCTGTAAATTTAGTACTGACATTTTCTTGTATACAGTTTATTGTTTTGGGTTTTATGTGGAGGTCTTTAATCCATTTTTAGTTAATTTTGGTATATGGTGACAGTTCACAGTTCAAATTCATTATTTTGCATGTGGTTTTCCATTTTCCCAGCACCATTTACTGAAGAGGCTTTCTTTTCCCCATTGTATATTTTTGGCTCCTTTGTCAAAAATTATCTGTCCATATATTTGTGGGTTTATTTCTGGGATTTTGATTCTATTCCATTGGTCTATGTGTCTGTTTTTCTGCCGATATCAAGCTGTATTACTTATTAACACTTTGGAGTATAGATTGAAATCGGAGAATATGATACATTCAGTCTT